>JAULUF010000074.1:1492500-1592500 GCA_031834385.1 Semotilus atromaculatus | reverse complement strand
GATGGATGGAGGATGGATGGATGGATGGATTGATTGATGGATGGAGGATGGATTGATGGATGGATGGATGGATGGAGGATGGATGGATGGATGGATGGATGGAGGATGGATGTATGGATGGATGGATGATGGATAGATGGATGGAGGATGGATGGAGGATGGATGGATGGATGGATGGAGGATGGATAGATGGATGGATGGATGGATGGAGGATGGATGGATGGATGGATGGAGGATGGATGGATTGATGGATGGATGGAGGATGGATGGATGGATGGATGATGGATGGATGGATGGATGGATGGATAGATGGATGGAGGATGGATGGAGGATGGATAGATGGATGGATGGATGGATGGATGGAGGATGGATGGATGGATGGATGGATGGAGGATGGATGAAGGATGGATGGATGGATGGATGGATAGATAGATAGATAGATAGATAGATAGATAGACATTGTACATGCTAACTCATTTATCTTACAGTTCAACAGTAAATACACAATCTTCTTTATCTACCATAATATCACGTCATTGTTCCATATTTCATACAATGTCATAGGAAGGACAATATATGTTTAAGTTTATTATATTTTAAAAAATAAACACAACCTTTGAAATCTGTGTGAATTTAACAGTATATTCAGTTGCACACATGTGCAAATACACACACACTGAGTGCTGATGACGACTGTGTTTTATTGAGAATCATTAAACTGACATTAAAGTGAAAGTAAAACGGGAGGAACATCAGGAGCACGTTTGATTCTCACTGTATTCCGTCTGCTTTTATGAATTATATTTAAACATTAATGTGTTGAATGTGTCTAATGGCTTATATTCATCGTGACTCTGTGATTTAACGGACGAGTCTTTGTCTTCGGTGAGTTTCTATTTCCTCGTTGAACACAGTCGATTATATCTCTCATATCATGTGTGTGTTTCTAAACCCTTCAGAGTGTGTTTTATTTGAGTCTGTCTGTATTTTCTCAGAAATGATGTTGATGATCATCGCTTTACTGGTGAATCTCCTCATAGAGACTTCTGGTAAGAACAAACAAACACGTTTGGATTTCATTTACTTTTGTGACTTTAATATTCCACACAAACCAAATGAAATCAACAAATGTTCATATTTATCAAGTAATTTGTATATGTGAACACTTTCTATTATTATTGCACTATATTTTAAATATTAATGCAGACATGGGAGATTATTTACAGTAGGTTCTTTCAGACACAATCTATCTTATCACTATCTCCACTACTTCATTATCAGAGTCCAAAGTGCAGAAGTAACCCTGTTTAAACATTCACGGTTTACAATGCTTACATGTCTTTCTAATGTGTGTAAAACTGCAGATTTAGAACCACACTGACTGGTAAATATAATGAATAATACCGTATATAGGCCTACATCAGGTTCAGCAGCATTTTTTAGATTTGTAAAAGCACTTTTATAATTACCTTGTCAAATGTATCTGTGTTTCATATGTCAGATATTTAATTTTAATCAATTAAATAAATCAAACCGTTTCCAATAAAATTTGATCAGCATCAACAGAATATATCTTTACTGCCAATGTGGCACAGAAGCTGTAATGGGTGGCATAAATGTATTTACACAACAATTGCATAATGTAATGGGATCATCTTCATTTTAAATTGGCTAAATTACGGAACGCTTACAGATTTCTTCTTCAAGGGTGACTAATCTAAACTCCTCTATTTGGCTGTGGATTAATGTGGAGACGTGATTGGTTATAATGCTCAACGCTGTAAAAACTGCTTAAAAAACTTTGATGCAGCGTGAGGAGATATGAATGTAATTCATCTTCACTCAACACTTTTTATTCATGTTCACATTTCATTTTAATCTCAACAGTCAATCATTTTAGTTTTTGCTCCTGTATCTTAAATTGAAGGCGTTTATGTGAACATTGGTGGTATTTTTACCCCAAGCCCAAATGTCAATCCACTGCAATGACAAACATGAAACAGCTTGGTTTAAAACTGACTTCTGTGTGCACTGTACTATATACATTGTTACATTATTGACAATAGATCATGGACAATTTTTGCATGCAAATTTTAGCTGAAATATTGCTAATGCTATGAGTCACTGTAAATAGTAACATAAAATAAATACAGTATATACATACATTAAAGGGATACTTCACCTCTGGAAAGATGAATGTGTATTTAAAATGGGTCATTTATGTGGAAAAAATTTGAAATTATTTTTGAATTTGGAGCTTTCTAGACTGAGAAAAGCCAGAAAATTAAGTTTTGGCTTATATGGATGAAAGACAACAACTCCCAGAATGCACTTGCTTCGCTGCTTGATGACGGTTCATTTCACTGTTATGTCAGTGGAGAAAGTGCCTATGACAGCGGAGAGGTGGTTCTCAAAGTCACTGGTGAGTCAAGAACTGCAATAAATGTTTTTATGGATCATTAATGCCTGTAAAGGGGACATTTTTATTGCAAGGGGAAAACATCATTACATGAACTTCCAAAGGAATTGAAGAATCTGTGGTTGACTATAATTAATGTTTAACACTATTTTCACACTAGCATCTCAATGGAAGTGCCAAAGAGTCCCTATTAAATTACTTCCCTTCAGTTAGGATGCCTCACTCTGCGAGACATAGCCAGCGTCTTTTCTGTAGGGGACATCTTCACATTTTCCTGTTCACACCATACCTCCACATCATCGTAGTTGTTGAAAGAGAAATATGGCTTCTTCCAGGACTTCAATATCCAGAAGAAAAGGAAGGCTCACAGGGGAGGAACGATCAAAACCCGCCTGAAATTGCACAAATCAATGGGAACATAGGGCTCAACAAACATACTTATTCTCTGCTGGATTAAGATGTCGCCGAGCAGGCTTCCGGGTCCATCAGATTGCTAGGGCTGACAAGAGAGGGCTGAGAGGGCTGAGAAGGCGAAACTCTTTTCTCAAAATCCTCTGCCAGCTCAACCTGCGAGCCCCACAATCAGAGCCACTGCGCTGCCTTTCCAGCACTCCGTGTGTGATGTCAGGACTGCTGTCTGCCAATCAAATTGCCATGTGTATAATAAATGCGCTTTTATAATAAAAGTGTCGAATTTCCACTTCGAAAGGGAATGTCTTGGTTTCTGTTGTATCCCTTGTTCCTTGAAGGAGGGAACGGAGTCATTACGTGGGAAAGACTCACATTATGGGAGTCCAATCACCTTCTAGTGGTAACAAAACAAGCCAATGGACATTGGCAAGTGATATTTGCATGGCAAGCCACTCCTCCGGACATACGGGTATACAAGCTTGTCGGTAACTCACTCATTGCACGAATTCCTGATCCGAAAAACGAGCGAAAACGAGTACATTTGATATTGTAAGATATTTTCAACATATGGACACTTTGTGGACTTTGTAATACATGTATTATATAACCCATACTGTAAATGATACTAAAGTACACTTTGATTGTTTTATAAAAGACACAATAAATAAATCAAAATACTTGTTTTTTCTTTATAAAGGAGATCTTGAGGAGAAATTCACACCAAAGCACAATCTGATTCAAACACACTGAGACTTCAGATGTGAAGATGTAAAGTGACGTTAGTGAGACACACAGACACACACACTTGATTTGGTTTAAGTGCACCAATGCTTTGGGGCCACTGCTGTAAATCTCTTAAATGTGAAATTAATTTAGCAATTCTCTTTCTCTCTTCTCCATTAGTTACAGTTGTGGTTCCTTACAGTCAGGACTACAGTCACTGTTCATTTGTAAGATTTAATATTCAACAATAATATTGCTCTCCTGCATTGACACTATTATACAAGAACTGAACGTAGCTGGATGATGACATCACGGTTTTCTCCACAGCGGCTCCTCTTTTTTAAAAATAAAATTGAAACATCACAGAACTTACTTGAGCTGGACTGTGACTCTATTTTCTTCTGTATTTTCTTCAGATTTCATACTTCTCTGACCGTTATCAGTTTGTAGCATTAAATGAAGAGATGTCTTATCGATCACAAGTTCAGTATGGCGTACCACAAGGCTCAGTACTAGGACCGCTGCTGTTCACTCTGACTCTAACGACTACTACACTACACTCTGATCTCAAACTACTAACGACTTTCTTTCTTCAAGCAAACACAGGAGGAGATGTTCAGAACTGAAACGGTTGAGCTTTAAAATTATATTTAAAAAAGCACTGTGAACTTATCATAAGAGTAGTGCACATGACTTGTGTGCTTTATTCTAAGTGTTCTGTTGTTATATGATAATTCTGTGTGATGAACAGAACTTGATCTTGACACTAATGAACACTCGACTCTTGGATACACACACTGACATGATTGTAAAGTGCTGTGGGTGTACAGTAGTACATATGAAAGCTCCATATATAAATGCCCCATTCATTCACTAAAGACCAGCAGTCTGAATATACCCCGAGCTCAGTGAATATACCCCGAGCTCAGTGAATATACCCCGAGCTCACTGAATATAACCCGAGCTCAGTGAATATACCCCGAGCTCAGTGAATATACCCCGAGCTCAGTGAATATAACCCGAGCTCAGTGAATATACCCCGAGCTCAGTGAATATAACCCGAGCTCAGTGAATATAACCCGAGCTCAGTGAATATAACCCGAGCTCAGTGAATATACCCCGAGCTCAGTGAATATAACCCGAGCTCAGTGAATATAACCCGAGCTCAGTGAATATAACCCGAGCTCAGTGAATATACCCCAAACTCAGTGAATATAACCCGAGCTCAGTGAATATAAGCCGAGCTCAGTGAATATACCCCGAGCTCAGTGAATATACCCCGAGCTCAGTGAATATAAGCTGAGCTCAGTGAATATACCCCGAGCTCAGTGAATATACCCCGAGCTCAGTGAATATACCCCGAGCTCAGTGAATATAACCCGAGCTCAGTGAATATAACCCGAGCTCAGTGAATATAACCCGAGCTCAGTGAATATACCCCGAGCTCAGTGAATATAACCCGAGCTCAGTGAATATACCCCGAGCTCAGTGAATAGAACCCCGAGCTCAGTGAATATACCCCGAGCTCAGTGAATATACCCCGAGCTCAGTGAATATAACCCCGAGCTCAGTGAATATACCCCGAGCTCAGTGAATATACCCCGAGCTCAGTGAATATAAGCTGAGCTCAGTGAATATAACCCGAGCTCAGTGAATATACCCCGAGCTCAGTGAATATAACCCCGAGCTCAGTGAATATACCCAGAGCTCAGTGAATATACCCCGAGCCGCAGGAATGACTGACACCTGATATGCAGAGATGAGATGTTTGACATACCTGTCCACTGTACTCCTCCTTCATGACTCCTCGTGTTGATTTCTTGCTCTTCTTCTTTTGGGCGAGGGCTGGTTTGGGAGCCGTCAGCTGATTGGCTGAATTTGATGCTGTCAGAATGAGAAAATGCAGAAATGTGAGAAACTCATTCACTGAAAATGAAAGTTTCTGTTGCATGTTTCCTTACCAGAACTGATGCTTGATCGTGGCTGTAAAGGACAAAAGTTAAATTAACCCTTTATGGTACGGCGTTGCCATATGGCAATATTAATTTCTACTCATTATTGTTCAGAAAAAAATAAAATATATTGCACTATGGGAAATAAAAGGGCAGGTCTTAAGGTAGCCAATGATGTGCTGTTTTTAAGTCACATGACATTTGAATGTCCTCTAGAACTCTCTTTCCCACGGTCACCGTCACACTGGTGCTCAAGAAATTACTCTACTAACCTCTATTATTACTCTACTAACCTCTATTATTACTCTACTAACCTCTATTATTACTCTATTAACCTATATTATTACTCTACTAACCTCTATTATTAATCAACTAACCTCTATTATTACTCTACTGACCTCTATTATTACTCTACTAACCTCTATTATTACTTTATTAACCTATATTATTACTCTACTAACCTCTATTAACCTATATTATTACTCTACTAACCTCTACTAACCTCTATTATTACTCTACTAATCTCTATTATTACTCTACTAATCTCTATTATTACTCTATTAACCTATATTATTACTCTACTAACCTCTATTAACCTATATTATTACTCTACTAACCTCTACTAACCTCTATTATTACTCTACTAATCTCTATTATTACTCTACTAATCTCTATTATTACTCTATTAACCTATATTATTACTCTACTAACCTCTATTATTAATCTACTAACCTCTATTATTACTCTACTGACCTATATTAACCTCTATTATTACTCTACTGACCTCTATTATTACTCTACTAACCTCTATTATTACTCTATTAACCTCTATTATTACTCTATTAACCTCTCTTATTACTCTACTAACCTCTATTATTACTCTATTAACCTCTATTATTACTCTACTACCTCTATTATTACTCTACTAACCTCTATTATTACTCTATTAACCTCTCTTATTACTCTACTAACCTCTATTATTACTCTATTAACCTCTATTATTACTCTACTGACCTCTACTAACCTCTATTATTACTCTATTAACCTCTCTTATTACTCTACTAACCTCTATTATTACTCTATTAACCTCTATTATTACTCTACTGACCTCTATTAACCTCTATTATTACTCTACTAACCTCTATTATTACTCTATTAACCTCTATTATTACTCTACTACCTCTATTATTACTCTATTAACCTCTATGATTACTCTACTACCTCTATTATTACTCTACTAACCTCTATTATTACTCTACTAACCTCTATTATTACTCTAATAATAATAGTAAAACTACTATAAAATACAGCAGTATTTTATGAAAAGTGCAGAGTCAGCTCTCCCATGTGATGAGAGTGAGGATGAGTTCCCAAATGATTGGGAATGATAGGGATTAGATGATGGAGATCTACTTATTTTTGCTTTGCATTGGTAGAATAAAAAAAAAATAAAAAAAATAAAAAAAATAGAATAAATACATCTATAACCCTATTGGAGGATCAGATCCACACTTGATTGGGGGGCCCGGCCCGCCCTGTGAGTCACTAGTGCCCGCCCTGAGCGAGTCTCTCCCTTCACCAACTCCATGTCAAGTCCCACCAGTCTTGTTTGCACAATATCTTTTTTTATCAATAGGCTACTGTTATCAAAAGGTATCGTCCTGAATAAAAATAAAAATGTGTTTGGTCTGATTTTTTTTAAATTGTAAACGGATTGATTGGTTTGTCGATAGTGAGCGCGGACATGCATGATAGCGGAGTCTTTGAGTCATTCATTCAAACGTTTCGTTCAAACGCCACAGAGAAATGCACATTTCATACGGATTACATGCAGAGAGCAGTCTATAGTCTGTTTTCTTTCGTTTTGAATTGTTCTGTTTAAAAGTAGACATGTCTGTGAGAGAGGCTACCTTATACGCTGAGTTTCGGTTCATTTGAGACGAGCTGCAGTTCACGCGCCGTCGCCTCCGTTTCATCATTATCGTCTGCTATTTAGCCTACTTCTTATTTATTAAATCCAGGTAATTGGTTGATGAAACATTGATTAAAATTAAAATACAATTAATACAAAACGAAATTCACTTTAAAGAAAGGTTGCTTTCTGTTTGATGTCTCTATGAAAGTTTTAAAGCATCTTTTAGTGCCGCTTTCAGAGCGCTCACGTCCGTAGGCTATCATTGTTTTTTCCTCATAAATGCGAACACGAAAAATAAAATGAAATTAATATTTTATGCTCTGTGGAGACTACTGTTAGCCTACTCACAATTTGTATTCTGAATACGTAATAGCCTACGTTGTATTCAGGTACTTTGAATGAGTGTTTATGCTTTCGAGGTTTTTAAATAAGCTTGATGTGTTTGGGAAGATGTTTATGTTTTGTTGACGTCGAGTGTTTTCGGTATTAGGCTATGTCGTTTTTTTGGCTAAACAGCACACGATTTTAATTAACGTTATAGGCATTCTGTTTGTGCTGCGTGATTTAAAGAAAAGTGCGCTCTTGCTCACACGATCAGCATGGTGATCTGGTGTTTTCTCCTAAATAAAAGCTCAAGGGTTTATTTCTTACAAGTGAAGAAATTAGGACAAAAGTATTGTAATTTTCCTATTCTATAGCGTAATATAAAATACAATGTAATGTAGACTGAGACTATATCATAACTAACTAGATGTTTGAGCCCTCTTTAGGTACAAGTCAATGCTTTTTCTTTGCTCAATGTGCACAGTTCATGGGTCGAAGCCGGTTGAAGCTCTTAATTTTGAGCTCTCAATGTGCACCAGATTGATGCATTTAACCTTAAAATGTACAAAATTTTCTTGCGGGGGAGCATGCCCCCGAACCCCCCTAGGGACACAGGTCCACACAACATGCCAATTTATTTATTTATTTTTTAATAATAATTCACAGCACCCACTGATCACAATTACTTCCAGCGGCCCTGAAAACACCTCTCAAAATACTTAAAAAAAAATTTTGTGACGGACGAAATTTGCGCAGGCAGTGTGTAAACGTGATGCAGTGTGCAAGATCGAACCTTTAGCGTCAGTAGCCTATTATATCTATCGATCATTACATTTATATTATAAATTATATTATATATTATATTATTATTATATTATATATATATTATATTATCATACCTATTATATTATATCTATCATAATCGGTTCATGTTATTATGCAATGAGGTTGTTTTCATTTGTGCCCCCCTAAAAAAAATGAATGCCCGTCCGTGAATTTGTGTCTGGCGCCGGGTCTGATCAGATCCAACCATTAAACAACAGTAAAACTCAGATTGTTCACTTAAACAGGGTCAAGCAAAATGCAAACCCGGATTTCTCTATGCAAAATATTCCCAAAGCTGTTCATTCATCAGATTAATGTCTAAAGAACAGGCTGATGAAGATTCTCTCCTCCTCCTCCTCCTCCTCCTCCTAACCAATCTAAATTAATACATTTATTTTCACTAACAATATATTCATGATTATATGACGTTTCATCATCCTTTCCACCAGGGGCGTTGCTAGACATAAAGCTCTACTGGGGCACAGGTCCCCCATTTTTTGTCTGAGATAGCAACAGTAACTGAGGAAGGCGGGGCTTACCGATAGGTCAATTGTTATTAATGATTCATTGTTATCACACACAATGAAACATAGTAGGCTACAGAACTCAACAATGTGTTTATTTTATGTGCTATACTATACAGTGCTGAAGGCTGCGGCGATTGTTTTAAAAACACCAGGCTGTTAGTTCTGAAAGTTAGGGGGGTTTGGGGGAATTCTCCCCCAAGAAAATTTTGATTTCTCGGACCTTCATATGTGCATTTAAGGGTGTTTCAAGGCCAAAAATTTGGATAACAATTAAAAGCATGTTAGTGGACAGCAGTAGCATAAATGATTTGTCAAGCAGATAACAGATTGTTAAACATGAGAATAAGGATAAATGTAGCAATGAATGATCCACACTACAAAATGTGATTGTCAACATTCAAAACTATTTTAACTCTTCCAAAAATTTAGTTTTTGCGTAGTAACTCTACACACAAACATAAAATGATTAGCCCACATACACACCAAACTATACACAGATATGAATTATGTAAAACACTCTTGTGTATTTTGCTTGTTCAGTGTGCAGTGGAGTGTATAGGAGTTTGTCACACGCACAAGTACACTATATATACAGTATGTTTGATGAATGTTAGTTATTGAACTGAACTGAATCAACATTGAAGTGGCTGTTAACTGAATATTGACACTATTGGCTTGTTGGCCAAGCTGCTTCTCATGCGATTTTTTTTTATTTTTTTTTATTTGTTTCTATTGTGAGGCTGCTGTGAAACAATATATTGTAGCTCATATATATATATATATATATATATATATATATATATATATATATATATATACATACACACACACACAGGTGCTTCTCAATAAATTAGAATGTCGTGGAAAAGTTCATTTATTTCAGGAATTCAACTTAACAGGTGAAACTAATATATTATATAGACTCATTACATGCAAAGTGAGATATTTCAAGCCTTTATTTGTTATAATTTTGATGATTATGGCTTACAGCTTATAAAACCCACAAATTCTAAATCTCAGAAAATTTGAATATTACATGAAATCCCACAGTAATTACACAGTAATCCTATGGTCATTGAACCAGGTTTTGGTTCTTTTGGCAGTGTGGGCAGGTGCAAATCCTGCTGGAAAACGAAGTCAGCATCTCCATAAAGCTTGTCTGCTGAAGGAAGCATGAAGTGCTCTGAAAATGTCCTGGTACAATATCTAGTTATTGTGAGTTTGGACAAATAAAATTAGTTGCGAATGATGTATTATTCTTTTCTGTGTGACCAGAAATGATAGAGTATTTTAAGTTGTTTCCACTGTTGATAGGAAAATGCAAGTGTTCGCGCCCGCGCCTCCGTGCCATGCAGTGCGCGTTCCACTCCGCGCAAACCCTTTATGCGTCACAATCTTGTGTTTATTTGTGATAATCTTAGCCCTGTATTATTATTTTCTAACTGACATTTGACAAATTGCTTTGTTCCTTTTGTTGGATAAAAGCGCCTTCTAAATATGTAGCCTAAATGTAATAATGATAGGCTACTTATAAGCCTATCATAAACTGAAGGCACGTTTTACAAATCTGAGAGCACGGCCACGAGTTGCTATCTTGAGGCCACGAGTTACTATCTTCTATCTTGAGGCCACGAGATACTAGCCTATATCTTGAGGCCACGACAAAGTGGGACCAGGGGGGCTCCACAGTTTTGGCTGAGGGCAAAGTGAAGTTTCATAACTTTATATATTTAGGCAATTTAACTTTGTAGCCTAATTGTTTGCTTAATTTCTTATTGTAAGTTAGCTTCTTATACCTTTTACTTATACCTTTATACTGGATATTATTGATCAGTAAAACTGACATTTAACAAAAAGAGACAGGGTTGTGTAATTTTATTTTATATACTTTAAAATAGATATATTTTTTATATTTATTTTAACATTCTCTTCACTATATATGTAAAATAGAATGACACAATCCTGTCTCTGTTCAATAAAAATCAAGAATGTTTCATATTTTTAAAATGAAATAAAAAAGAAGCAGGGTTGTGTTTTAATATTTCGTGTGTTGTTATAAATATGCAGTGAAGATAATTAATGTAGCCTACGCGTTGCCTGAAACCACAATTATGTGGCCATTTAGGCTAATATGTTTTTTGTTTTTATGAAAAGAGGCAGAGTGGTGTTTTATAAAATATTTCGTTTTATTGTTGACGAAAAGAGGCAGAGTTGTAGCATATTTTGTTTGATTGTTGCCTAAAGTATAAGAGATAACCGGAGTAGCCAGGGCTGAGTTTCCCGATAACGCTCACTCTTAGCGCGCTACGAAGACTCTCAAGGTATAACTTAACTGAAGGTATACCATTTCTAGGCGTGTTCCCCGAACTATACCTTAGAAAGCTGCTTAAGATATACCTTCTTACGTGCGACGTTACCGGGTGCTGTCCGTGGCGATGGTGCTGAATCTGTTGATATCGATGACTCGAGAATCAATTATTCTCTCGTGCAGGGGCTGTTTATGTGAGAAAGTGCTGTTCTTTATAAAATAAGCACTTCAGAAATATTTGAAATTGCATTTACTAGGACTCATGGGATATTATAAAAAATAATCCAAACTATAACAGCCTTTAATAGCCTTGCCTACATATTTTAAAATTGTATCATATAATGCTGCCAAAATAACCATTACAATTTTTTATGTGCTTTCTTCTCTTTCCCATTTTTGTTCGCTGAGGTGAGCTGCGATGAAATATTGCTCTTGTAAATACTTTCAAACATTTCAGTAATAAAAGTGTACGTCACTTAGCTACGGTGCTCGGCAGTGATCAAAAAGGATTTAAACAGTGAATTTTTAATCTCTTCTTGGCCGTTTCTCAATACCAAGTACGCAAACTTCGGACTTGCGTCCTTGGTAGTTCGGACTTGCCAAGTTCGACTCGGGAGAACGAACTCCAGAGGACGCGAGGACGCAAGTCCGGTAATTCTGCAAATGGAACAGCGGCGTTCTTGTCACGTCACTCAGCACGCTCTGGCTACTCCGGTTATCTCTTTATGTATATTTTAGGCAACAATCAAACGAAATATGCTACAACTCTGCCTCTTTTCATCAACAATAAAACGAAATATTTTATAAAACACCACTCTGCCTCTTTTCATAAAAAAAAATAAAAAAATCTTAAACGTATTAGCCTAAATGGCCACACAATTGTGGTTCAGGCAACGTACATTAATTATCTTCACTGCATATTTATAACAACATGAAATATTAAAACACACACTTTTTTTATTTCATTTAAAAAAATATGAAACATTCTTGATTTTTATTGACATTTGTCAAAGAGAGACGGGGTTGTGTCATTTTATTTTACATATAGGCTAGTGAAGAGAATGTTAATAAATATAAAAAATATATCTAGTAGGCTATATAAAATAAAATCGCACAAACCTGTCTCTTTTTGTTAAATGTCAGTTTTACTGATCAATAATATCATGTATAAGATGTATAAGAAGCTAACTTACAATGAGAAATTAAACAAATTAGGCTACAAAGTTAAAGTTATAGCCTAAATATATAAAGTTATGAAACTTCACTTTGCCCTCAGCCAAAACGATTTGCCATGGAACAAATATAGATTAATGAGTGAGACTAAAGATCGACACAAGACGAATATCCGTCATGTTTATCCACTAGACTAGAGACACCAGAGCCAGCGGCACACGCCAGAAGCACTAGCCGAGGAAAAGCTGTTCCAGTCGGGGTTAATGAGCGCTGAACACCCGGTGCTCGCCTGGATCTTACAGCTCCGAAAGCGTCAGATACATTTTTCAAACAGGCGCTATCTTTATAAACAAACCACAGATTTGAGCTTTAAACAACTACATTCTCGCCTGAAACACTCTTAAAATTGCATTTTATGACACAATAATAGCAGTATTTTAATATTACGCGGGTTTTCTCCTCTGGTATTGACGCTTGCTGGTTGGTGCGAGATGCATTCTGGGATACATGGCTGTCTCAAGTCCGCACAAGTCACCTCTCCATGCATCCTCGGTAAAAGGGGCGGATCAAGAACACATCCGGGGATTTGAACTGGACTTGGCTAAATGTGAACTTTGAATTGAGACAGTACTTGGGCAGCGACTGATGACGTTTCACAAGTCCACAAGAACACAAGTACAGAAAAGAACGCATATTGAGAAACGGCTCTTGTAAACTCAGAGATATGGATTCAGACGGCAATTAAATTACCACATGACCTGTTGGTCAAAAATCAGTAATTTGGACAGAGATTTTTACGCGGGTTGGGTGAGAAAAAACACTGATATTATGGATTCGGACGGCACTAAAATGACTTACCCCTGTAAATGTTTACAATATTAGCGTCCAAATAGGACTTAACTGACAGTAGCCTATGCTTTCACTAGCCTTTAAAAGCGCTCTTTAATTAAAATAAATTTATAAAATTTTATTATATATAATAGGCTAATATAATTAAAATTCTAACAACAATGTAATGCCAATTTTATTCTTTGCATGAAAACACTTGAATTAGCCTAATTGAACACTGTCTGTGTGTATTAAAACTTCAGAATTATATTCATATAGACCTTTAACAGTGATAAGGTAAAGCTAAGAGTGGTCCAGACCAACCTTCCGAAAGTATGACTTACAGAAGGTATACTTAACTAAGAGCGTTTCGGGAAACACGTATTAACGATAAGGTACAGCTTAAGGTGTAATTTAAGAACGACGTAGCGTTAAGAAGGTTTCGGGAAACTCAGCCCAGAGCGTGCTGAGTGACGTGATCAAGAACGCCGCTGTTCCATTTGCAGAATTACCGGACTTGCGTCCTCTCGTGCTCCCGAGTCGAACTTGGCAAGTCCGAACTACCAAGGACGCAAGTCCGAAGCTTGCGTAATTTGTATTGAGAAAAGGCCCTTGATATCGCGGCTCTACTTCATGCTCACTAATGCGCAGACTCGGAGACTTTAGCTGCTTCACTTGAGAAGAGAGGGGCGTCGTCCATCTTTTACAGTCTGATCGGAACAAATATGGTAATTCCGCCATATTGTACGTTGCACATTCTCTAATTCATAGTAGGCGAATGCGAGACTAGTGCACTGTTTTTCTGTATAAAAAGTAAAGTGCAATTCCATTTTTTGGCAGAGGTTTTTCATATGTTTTTTTTTCTGAGGCTTGATGTCTGATTATGTAAATCGTTTATCAACTCTTACCTCCCTTAAACTCATCATCTCTCCTTTCTGCTTCCCTGTCCCTGCTTCGTAGAAAAAAAAATTCTGATGTCCATCTACAGAAGCCAGCAATGAATAAAAATTTAATTATTTGTATTATTTACAAACTTTTGTTTCGTCATGTTTTCATAGCCTACCTCAATAGCGTGCGAACCGTCATCGGTGTGTTCAGATGTGTGCGCGCTGCAGTTGCTAGGAATCACAGACGCGCGCTGACAAGGATTTCTGTTCTGTTTTCGGTTAAACTGTGTTGCTTTTACAAGCGTTGGTTCTTTTATTAATGCGTTGCAAATTTCCTATAATATGATTTCTTTTAAATACACTGAAATATAAAATAAATTGTTAAACTCAAACTTCAGATTTACTGGGGCACAGCAGATTTATAGTGGGGCACGTGCCCCAGTAAAAGGGGTCTAGCAACGCCCCTGCTTTCCACGCTAAACACACAGCGAAGTATTAATGTAATAAATGCACGCTGTTGTTAAGAGAGACGTTTTTAATCTTTTTATCATCGATTCATAATGATCTATATCGCACACCGCAGGCTTTTTCTACAGTCGATCCATGAGGAAAAATTCCTTGAGATCTGTGTGGATTTTCCATTAGCTAGTCAATAGCCTCGCAAAAACAGAAAACACACACAAAAACACATTTATGCTTATGAAGCGGTTTTAATCATATGATCATGGCGTGTTTTCATTGAAGATCACGTTATGTTTAGAAACTGAAAGTTAAGAGGAGGAAATAGCCTACGGCATGAAAATCAGGTGATAGATTCTGATTTCGTCTATTTTTTCGTTTATTTTGACTCTGTTGTTGAGTGAACGCGTCGACAGCTCATCTTCAGATCACTGTGGTTTAACAGACGAGTCTTTTCCTCCGGTGAGTTTCTGTTCCTCACTGAACACGACAGTCTGATCATATTTCTCTCACATGATTCTTGTGTTTCTGTAAAAATCCCGTATAGTATGTGAGTGTCTGTATTTTCACAGGAATGTTGCCTATTATTGTCACTTTACTGGTGAATCTCTTCATAGAGACTTCTGGTAAGAACATGTTTTATAATAATAAATTGTATTTCATATGGGGCATTTACACTTTTGCACAAATTGAATGTGGTTTTAGGAACCCCAGCAAGAAGTGAGTTGTAATATAGTCTATGTGTTAAAAAACAAAAGTATTGATAAGCCTTTCAGTCACAGGAAAAAATAGGGCAAAGTTGTAATATTTCTGAGATGAAAAAAGGAATTCTTAAAGTTGTGTTCTTAACAGTTTCGGTCAAAAGACAAACTCAAATCAAATATAACTTCTAATTATTTTTATTTATTTTTTTAGTTTGGAACAGAGCAGTGGCGTGCACAGACCTCCTCAGGGGCGGAGGGACCAAAAAGGGCACAAATTTTTATTTTTTTATTTAATTAACAGTAGCCTACCTGCATTTGTATTCTCTCTTTTCAGCCAGGGATGCTTCCTTTGGCTGCATCAGACAGTTTTTTTTTAATTATTCTTTCTTTCCTTGGCATTCTAAGAATGTTGATACAATTATTGCATAACACATCAAATGAAAATAGGAAAATGATGATAATATTACTAAATATTATTTACTTTACCAAACAAAACAGTGAGAATCAAGAAGGTAATGGTCTCTAATCTCTAAAAACTAGAGTTGTAAATTTAATGTATGTATTATATGTATAAAAGACAGTGTTAGCTATCATGAATCCGTAACACTTTACAATAAGGTTTCACTAGTTAAATTAGTTAACATTAGCTAATAATGAACTACACTTCTCATTTATTAGTTAATATTAATTTCAGCATTTACTAAAACATTCAAATCAAAAGTTGTATTTGTAATCATTAGTTAATGCACAGACTGTGACAACATGAATAAACAATTAACAGTATACAGTAACAAATGTGTTGCTCATGGTTAGTTCATGTTACTTGAGTAATGAACAAATGAACCTTATTGTAAAGCGTTACTATGAAATCAAAGATACAAGTTCCTTACAATTTAGAGTTGGACATGGACTTAAGATTTCATTTAACTAGATGTATGTCCCCTTGCACTTTTATTCCTTGGATAAAAACGAATGGCATTGTCACTCAGAATGCGTCTATAATCGAGTTATACTTTTATTATAGTTAAGTATAACTCGCTTGCTGCCGCAACTTTTAGAGTGGCATGGTGATGGTATAAATGTAATTTTCCGTATTAGCTTAAACGTTCCCTGCTGCTCGTTTGAAGACTCGCGCGGACTGCTGCGTAGTGCGTTCCAGAGCCGTTAAATGCGTTAAATTAAGCCTGAGTGATCTTAAGAGCAATCCAAGGGATGTATATAAATGCAAAAAATTAAGGGGCTTAAAACCGAACCCTGAGGGATGCCAGAAGGGACAGAGAACAAAACTAGCAGAAAGATAAGATCTAAAACTGGTTAAAACAGTCAGAAACACCAAAGACAGTTGCAAGATGGTTGAGTAAGAGGTTGTGATTGACAGATGCAGGACTGGACTGGGACAAAAAAATCGGCCCGGGCATTTTGGCCCAGACTGGCCCACTAAACATTTAAACACAACCGAACTTTGTACGCCCTTGAATATGTATACCAGCAACTCCTATTAAAACCACCAACGCCTTGTAATGAGTGAGCAGGAATGGGTAAGAGTTAACAGATGAAATAACTACTGAGTGTAAAACACAATTCTCCAATTGCATTGGCAATACCAGTGTTTCTCACAAGATGTTTCAATAATATCTGTAAGTGTAGCCTACCTCTGTCCCTCTAGGGGGGTTTGGGGGCATGCTCTCCCATAAGAACATTTTGTGCTTTTTAATGTTAAATTCATCAATCTGGTGCACTTTGAGAGTTCAAAATTAAGAGCTCTAACCCATATTCAGTGTGCAAATAAACACAGAAAAACTCAAAACTCTTTTAGTTGTGATATAGTGTCTGTCTACATTACACTACTAAATAATTAATCATAGTTATAATATTAATCACATGACAGTAATAGCCATATATTGTAAAACACATGCACTGAAAAATAAAAGCAACTTTCATAATTAGTTTAGAACTAATTTCTATACTTGAAAGAGATAAACACATTATCTTTTATTTTGATGGAAACTGCATCAAGCTTTTATTTTAGCGGAAAACGTGGTTTACAAACGGGTCTCATACTCTCATTACAATTCTAGTAAAATGCATAATCGTCAAAGATGCAGATGTGGAAATAATGCGTAACTGGGTAATGGGTTCCTTCTCATAGCCTGTGTCCTGAAAGTAGCCTAGTTCTGCTAACCACAGGTCTCTACACTCACTAATGTCTCTCCTGATCCTCCTCACTCCTCGTCAGACACTTGAAGGGCCTGTTTCTTTTATTCACGCCATTTCTCTGCACATTCCTTGCGTTTCTTCTCCATCGCTCTGACTATTTTGACAGATACACGCTGACACTCAGAGATGTATAAAGTACTCGAAACCCGTACTTGAGTAAAAGTACAAGTGCTCGATCAAAAAAGTAACTTGAGTAGAAGTTGAAGTACTCTTTAAGCACCACACTTAAGTAGAAGTACTAAAGTATTCAAAAAAATTTTTACTTAAGTATTGCAAGTAGTTTATTTTAAAATGTACTACTCAAGTACTGAAAGTAAAAGTACAAGTATCATGTTATGTAGTAAAAAAAAAAAAAAGCAGTCAAAAGTTTGAACATCATATTGATAATATTATTTCAAATGTTTAGGACACTTATCAGTATAGGCTACAAGGACATGAATGTATAAAAGCACCTTAAAACACTGAGCTTAACTTTTTGTAAACAAAAACAGATCAAATATGTCCCTTCCCCCTTTAAAGCATCCCTCCCTTCTCTTCCCTGCTTGAGCCTTATTTCTCCAGTTTATTGGGTATTTATCTGCATGTAACAGTGATCTCTGGAAGCTTTATGTCAGGGAGTTCCTGGAATATAACATGATGTCTCTTCTTCATGTGTTCCATATATGGACTAAATGTGCAGCTGGCGCCCTCAGGCTGCCGGTATGGATTGAAAACACAGTAGGCTACATCGGAGTATCCAGCGCTCATAATGATTACATCGGCCCATTTTGGGTATAATTTCAATAAATATTATTCCGCTCTATAGAAATCTGACGTAAACCTATGAAATCTAAGAATATTTGTCAAAATCTGCACATTTTTGAGCTAAAAGCCCCGAGGGACATTGGTTTGTCAAGCGTTCTCATGACGACAGCACAGGAGTTTTTTTCTGAATGGGAGCGGCTGACGCTTATAATTCATACTAAAGGTATCGACTCATTTTTTCATAACATAACTCCTCAGAATAAAATTGTGATCAAATACTGAAACTTGAGTCATATCTTTTTAATAGTAATTTTAAACTATTTAAACAAAGAACGATTCAGAGCGTCTGCGTCATGAAGGCTATATTGTCTTTCACTCAGAAATGAAAACATGGACTCTAAAGTAGGGCCAGGGGTGGTCTCCTAATCCTCACCCTCACCATCACTCGAAGTTGAAGGCGTTGTTTCCGGTTGTTCTTCCATCTCAAAACAAACTAGCAAAGCTCAAGTGTTCTTAATGGAGGCAGGCAGCAAAGCGAAAGGCAGAACGGGACGGGAGCACGCGCGTCTTCTTGATCGCTTGATTCGCTCAATGATGAGTCTGCTTCATCAAACCTGGTGACAGAGCCATCTCCCGCTCTGGCAGTGATAATGCGGGTTTGAAATGATTCGTAACATTTTTATAATTGTAACGAGTAACGATGCAGCACGTGAAAAATGTATCGGAGTAAAAGTATTAAACTCATCGAAAATATGTACTGAAGTAAAAGTGGAAGTATGAGAAAAAAATAATACTCTAGTAGAGTACAGATACAGTCTTTTAGTACTTAAGTACAGTAGTGAAGTAGTTCTACTTCGTTACTATACATCTCTGCTGACACTGCACGCTCGCACAGAGCCCAGAGCAGGAGGGGATTAAAGATGTGATTGGCCCAGCCCAGTGTCAATCAAGAAAATAACCAATGGGCCGCTGATCTCCGTGTTTCATGGGCCGGTCTGTGAGAAAGAAAAAAACCCACGCTGACTTTTTTGTCCAATGCGTTTCAACGGCACAAAGATCCCAGCGCCGCGGCCGCCAATTAAGCAAAACTAAACGAATGGGCCGCCGAAACGAGTTGTATGGGCCGTAAAAAAAAAGTATGAGATCTATCGGCCCAAAAAGCACCTCGGCCTGAATAA
Source organism: Semotilus atromaculatus (assembly GCA_031834385.1). Classification (NCBI taxonomy): domain Eukaryota; kingdom Metazoa; phylum Chordata; class Actinopteri; order Cypriniformes; family Leuciscidae; genus Semotilus; species Semotilus atromaculatus. Next base: position 1,572,906 of record JAULUF010000074.1, on the reverse strand, counting down.
TGTGAATAATCTGAAACAATTGTGTGAAGTCTTTCTATAGGATATTACGCCACTGTGTTACAGCGCTTAGACATGGAAGGTTATTAGGTCATGTGACACCAACCAAGCAAACATCTTTTGTTCTAAGAACGTTTTCCCAAACATTCTGTTTTGGTTTTGGAAACGTTAAAGTGTCCAGTTTTCTTAATGTTAGAGGAGCATTTTCTAAAAGTTTAGTATGATGTTCTTGAAACATTCTTTCAACTTACCTTTAATCGACAACTCAACATTCTAGCAATGTTGAGTTGTTACATTCCAAGAACATTAAAACATCCTGTTTGGACTTTTTGCATGTGAAATTTCCCTGAAATATCGATTCGCTAAACTGACCAAGTCTTATTTATTTTACTTTTCACAAAAAACATAGACTACAGATTTAGAATCACTGTGACAAGTAAATATAGGACATGCATACAGTATAGACCTTATGCGCCAGAGAAACGAGGCCATCTTTAGATTATTGTCTTTGAACTTCCGTCTTTGCGGTCGCTCTGTGTATCTCTATGGCATCGCTGTCCATGAGTAATTAGCTTTTAAAGTGGATTCACTAATTGTAAAGTTAACGAAAGTTATTATGAGCATTGTAATGTTTATCATATGCATTGTAAAGCAGATGTCTTGACAAATGTTGACCGGGAAATTTTTTAAACGAGCCGTTCATTCATAACTACACAAGATCGCTGTGAAAATACAGACCGGAAGTCAAAAGACCACGAGCGCTGAAAAGGGGCGGGGCTACAGAAGCTCTATATAATGCATGTATTACATTGGATGTGTCTCTGTGTCTCTCAGTGTCGTTCACCGTTGTGGTTCCTCGTGATCAGACAGTGGCTCGTGTCGGGTCCACAGTCACTCTGCCCTGCTGGATCTCTCCTCCTGAGAACGCTGAGGTTCTGGAGATCCGCTGGTACCGTCATGACCAGTTCAGCAACCCTGTTCTCTTCTATCAGCATGGGAAGATCCAGGACGTCCAGGAGGAATCGTACAGGAACAGAAGCTCACTGACTCTGCGCTCTGATCAGTCTGGTGGACTGAAGGATGGAGACGTCTCTCTACGGCTGGAGAAACTCACAGTTCAGGATGACGGTTCGTTTCACTGTTATGTCAGTGGAGAAAATGCCTATGACAGCAGTAAAGTGGTTCTCAAAGTCACTGGTGAGTCAAAATTCATTGTTTTTATGGATGATCACCTCACTAAAGAAATAGGTCACCTATAGAAATTACTAATTCTTTAAAATACCATGTGAATGGCATTTTACTATTAATTGAGTTATATATTTTGCTCCAGAGTTAAAATGTTTAAGGCCTCTTTTTCTCAGATCCGCCAGATCCTCCAGATTCATCAGATCCGTGGAAGGCTCTTTTCTTCATCGTTCTCATCTGTGCTCTTCTGGGTTTGGTTGGGCAGATCCTGTACAAATACAGAGACAAACTAACAGGTACAATCTGGTTAAAATATTTAAAAAGGTTATGTTGTGTTAATCAAAAGGTTTAAGTGTTGTGTTGATATCTTTATTTCAGGGAAGAAAACAGTTAAAGAAGGTAATTAAACTACACATTTCATTTTAAGATCCAAAAACACATATGAATCAGCTTAACAGCTAAATGTATTATGGTTTACAAATATTTTGTAAGCAATAAATAATTAAATCTTCAAAATTAAATTCTCTCATTTTAGTTTGTGACGAGGAAACTATGGAGAGTCTGACAAAAGAAGGTATCTGAAGAAGCGTAATTACTGCAATATCCAAGATCAGCAATAATATCTGAAGCTATTCAATAAACTGTTGTAGCAGAAATATTGTATCAGAACATATTTCCAGAAAATGGTGATAACTGTATATGTCCACAATTACAGCTGGAGTTTTCTTTATCTAAAACATTAAGTTATTTGTTTTTCAATTTAGTTGTGGAAGACAAAATTACAGAAGAACAGAAGAAAGACACAGGTAGGTTATGATGACATCTCTGTTATAATGCATACACTGTACAATATTTGTAAAGCTTGTTTGTTCCATCCTTTTCTCTCCTGCTTTTCTCCACTCTCAGACTGATTGATTAGAACTCACAGCCTCAGCAAACACTGATACAGCACTTTTCATTTCTTATTTGATAACATCACAATTTCAAACCAATCTGATCTGATCTTGAAAGACTGACACAACTAAAGTAATTCCTGGATGATCGGATGAACACTGAGAGCAGTGTGATGTGATGAGGCTAGAATGACCTTTGACCCTGAGCCTAAGCTGACAGCAATACAAGTTAATATCTAAAAGAAATTCTACCTGAAAGAGTTCAAAGCATAATTTATTGTGGTTTACAGTGTCTGGAGTATTTGTGGAAGCTGAATGATAATTAATCCCTGCAATTCAATTTTCTCTCATTTTAGTTTGTGACGATGAATCTACAGAGAGACTTACAAAAGAAGGTACTTGAAGAAGCTTAATCATTGTAATATCAGCAATAATATCTGAAGCAATGTGTATGTTGTAACAGAAATCTTGTACCAGAACACATTTCCAGCAAATTATAATAAGTGTATATGTCCACAATTACAGCTGTATTTTTCTGTCTCTAAAACCTTCAATTGTTTGTTTTTCAATTTAGTGGTGACCGACACAAATACAGAAGAACAGAAGAAAGACACAGGTAGGTTATGACATCTCAGTTATATATGCATACACTGTACAATATTTGTAAAGCTTGTTGTTTGTTCCTGTTCCTGAAGGTCTGCCTTCCTGCAAAGTTAATCTCTATAAGCTTAATCATTGCAATATCAGCAATAATATCTGAAGCAATAAACATTAATAAATGCTCATGTGCATGTTGTAACAGGAATCACGTACCAGAACCCATTTCCAGCAAATTATAATAACTGTATATGTCCACAATTACAGCTGTAGATTTCTTTCTCTAAAACCTTAAATTATTTATTTTTGGATTTAGATGCAAAAGACCCAAATACAGAAAAACAGGATACCCTTTTCAAAAACTTGTGCTTTGAAACCCATTTTCAAATGTTTGCGTTTTCAGGCACCCAAAACGTTGTTGTCGTGCAAATGAACGGCCAAAACGCATAAAAAGTTTTACGTTTTTAGTTCAAAAATGAGGCTCACAGAGAGTGACTATCACTTGATATCGCTATCCAGGCGGAGCTCTGAGGAGCGGAGGGCTGTATAATAACTCTATAATATAATAACTCGACTCGCTATAGCCTCCTGGTACTCAGTCCTCCAGCCAGGACGGAGACCTCAGCAGGATGACTCTCAGAAGGGAGAGGAGGCCTAACTACGTCCAACACTTTAGGACAGCTGACAAAGAAAGCTCACAGAGCCCAAATACTTGATATCACTATCCAGGCGTAGCCCTGTAGCTCACAGTTGTCAGTGGAGTTCAGAAGAGCAGAGGCACAACGGGAAGCTCTAAGAATAGCGGAGACCTAATAGGCAGTGGGCCAAGTCTGTTTTTCTCCTTTAGTTTTCGATTTGATAGATCTCCTCCAGGGAACTGGTTAATTTTTTATAACTGGCTATATAAATTGTTGTTGAGCACATTACTGCTTGTTTCCAACGTCAATTGTTGCACATTAAAAATATAACGTAGATATAATCTCGCTAGCTAACCACAAAATGTTTGCTGGAGTAAGAACCAATGAAAGCTCGTGTTGTTACCTTGTCAACTTGAGTTGGCCAATCACCTCATTATTTGAACCGGTTGACCCGGATGTGAACTGACCGTCGGTCTAAGATCCAGAGACAGTAAAATAATGGTCTGACCCTTTTTACAGTCTATGGTCTGAACTCGGGTTCGGTGCACTGCTGCCAGACAGGAAATTATAAACCGACTTTTTTTTCTTCTCGGAACGGACGTAACTTCTCTGTTGTTTTGGGTAAAGTCCGTGTATGGCGGCACAACACATCGTGGAAACGGTTAAATATGAGAGTTGCGACACACTTTGATCTCGCCGCCACGTGTTCATGGAGCTCTACATAGTTCAAACAAATCCGCGTTACCAATGATTTTAAGCGGGGCAGACACCAGCAGCTATATTTGCAGCAATTATCGGTAAATATTGACGTATAATATACATTGATTATTACATTGACACTTAAATGACTTGCATATAATAGTATTTTTTTCTGGGGAGAAGCAGAAACACAGCATTAATACGTTTTTGTGTTTAATTTTGGAGGGAAATGGGGTGCTCCCATAGAATACATGTACTGTATATATTTTTCTCGTTCTTCTATGGTCATAATTACTAGCACATCCTTAAATTATGTTAAAATATATTCACATAAACCTGCACAACAAGTAAATATCAATTAAAGCTGCAGTTTAAGTCAAGAAAGAAGTTTGGTCAACAGTAAAAAATATACAAGGCAACCAATTGCATTCAACAAAATATTTAATCATATACAGTATTATATCTAGGGAGAGGGTAGGTACGTGTTGCTTGAATGTTCTGTTTTAGACGGCAGAAAGCAGGACAGAAAAGGAACACAAGTGTTCACAATAGCCATTACGTTCTGCCACTGAAGCTGTAGATGATCCAGAGACCTGCTGGTGAATCCAGAATCAGTCTAATGCTTAGCCATACATTGATAACAAAAGCATTCAAACTCCACGCTATAAGTAATAATATAGTTACTTGTATGTGTGTGTGAGAGCGCTCCCCTGCCGAAGCAGAGCGTGTGATAGGCCCAGAGGAGACCGGCTCTTGAACAAGAGAACTGTAGTGATAAACAAAGGACACTGTGTTAATACATTAAAGGACAGATTAAATACACATTTAAAGCCTATGTTTCCGAAACATTTTCCTGAGGTTGAGATTACAGAAGCGAGAGTACACACCTACAGTCAGGTCAATACCTGGACATGTGTCGTGATTTCTGTTATTTTGACTATTACTGTACATCATTTGAAATTAAAGGGATAGTTCACTTTGAAATGAATAGAGGTAAAAACGATATAAATACTGTTCCACATCAGCATAATTTGCCTGAGAATGGTGGATGCGTACAGAATATGGCTTTTTCCAAGATATCCACACCTCAGTGTGAAGAAAAAAGAAAGACCCGTACGAGCTGGTGGATTGTGCCCTGAGAAAAAACGGTCCTATCCTCCCAGAGACCCTTTCTTTCTATAAAGGAACACAGATGTGAGGACACAGCTCTAATATCTTTGACAGAAAAGGCAGATTCGAGATCGGCCTGTAATTTACTAATTCTGTATGATCAAGTTGCGTTTTTCTAACAAGCGGTTTTATCATAGCCAGCTTAAAGGTTTTTGGTACGTATCCTAGAGACAAAGATGAATTAATGATATTAAGAAGAGGATCTGTGACATCTGGAAGCATCTCCTTCAGTAGCTTATATAGCTGTATAGGGTCTAACATACAAGTTGTTGATTTAGATGAATTAACGAGTTTAGAAAATTCTTCCTCTCCTACGGCAATGAATTTAGAATTTGTCCTCAGAGAGACTACAATACACTCCCTGATGCGATACTGTAGTAGATGTTGCATAGTTATAATTTTCTCCCTGATACACACTCACACACACACATACACACTCTCACACACACACACTAACACACACACACACTCACACACGCACACACAATCGCACAGACACACACTCTCACACACACACTAAAACACTCTCACACACACACACACACACACACACACACACACACACACACACACACACACATTGTAATTCAAAATGTTATTTCCGAGTGTATAATTGTTGTATCCCAGATTGTCAAGCTCTCAGACTTTTGGACTCCACTGTATATTTTACAAAGTGTTGCAGAATCATAGAGAGAACATAATCAAATATACAATATTATGGGGAAAAAACAATTCATAAAAGTTTATAAAACTAATTTCTGTTATATATTGATGATACAGGAGTTGATTTCTTTCTCTAAAGTCTCAAATTATTTTTAGTTTTAGTTGTGGGAGACACAAATATAGAAGAACTGAGAAAACATGCAGGTATGATGACATCATCTCAGTTATATATATGCATTTCATCATCTTTAGTCATATATGCACATATTTGTAAATATGATCTCACACACGTTGAAGTGCATTAATAATTGTTGCATTATTTTCTTCACAGTTCAGATCACTATTGACCGTGAGCATTTACATTCAGCTCTGAGGGTCACTAAGGACCGTAAAACAGTGAACAACGCTCCAGATTATAAACCCACTGGAGGATTTCCATATGAATTATGTGCATTTGGAGCTCAAAGATTTACATCTGACCGTCACTATTGGGAGGTAGATTTGGCACAAGGAGATGCTCCTCCTAAACACTACTGGTTAATTGGTGTGGCGAAAGAGGGATTTTTTTTTCGTGTAAAAGTCAGATCTGCTTTAACTCCATCAAACGGTTACTGGTTCTTGTGTTCAGACGGTCCTAATGGCTTTTACACCAACTCTGATCCATCAGTTACTCTCTCACTGACGCCGAGACCTGAACAACTGGGAGTTCTGTTTGATTATGGTGGCGGTCAGCTGTCATTTTACAATGTCAAAGAGAGGAAACATCTGCTGACCATGAGCACCAGATTCACTGGATCAGTCGTTCCGCTGTTTAATCCAGGAGCAGGAGATCTGAGTCCACTTGTAATTCTGGATTGTCCAGAACCTGTAGAATCACCAGTAGAGCCCAGTGATCCTTTACTGAGTAAGAGCTCAGACCCCTGACTGACCAATCCAGTGTGTTCAGACAGAATGAAGCTGATGTGCACTGATACTGATGCCAAATCCAGAAGTGAGTCTCTAAAATAATCTTTAAACATACAGTCATAGCACTAGTACTATTATTTTATTGTTTGTATGTGATGCCATTTTTATCATTTTCTTTACTACTTCAATGTGTAAATATATATATTCAATATTGCATGTGCATGAAATAAAGGTTGAGTCACTTAACTTGTTATTCTTTTGTGATCATGTCTGTGCTCACATATATATATATATAAACAGTAGCTATTACACAACTTGCGACCCTGATTCTTTAGGAGGTAAAAAAAAAAAAAAAAACATGCACTGGTGAATTGTTCGCAAAAAGATCCATAACATGCATTTAGAAAGTAGATGGGGTGGAATTTGACTCTGTGCAGACTTTAACTTCTATACCAATCATAATGTTAAGATGCCACGCTCCGTTAAAGACTTTTTTAGGTGAAAGTGTCATATTAAATTATCTTGAGTAACATTAAAAACGTAATGTTGTATATAACAGCACAGATCAGTTATATAACAGTTTTTCAAAAATATACAAACACTTTTAAACAGTATTCCTCAATCTGAATAAAACATGATCATGTCTGTATCATAGAGATGCTTCGAAGCAAGGGAACATGGGTGCAATGACAGTTTTATTAAACAAAACAGTTAAACATATAGATGGGGACACAGAGATGGGGACAAGTAACAAGAAGCAACTCAATATATTACAATATTAAAGAGCACAATGAACAAATCTTCAAGTTTGCTGTAACACGGCCCTATTTAATACATATTCACACGCATCACCATGATTTAATACTGATTTGATGATCTAATTGTTCATTTAGCAATGCTCAAAATAAATTCAACTCAACTTTAACAGCTTTGTCTATTGTTGAGAAAATGGTGTGTATGTCACTCCACTGAGAATATAGACTCATCGCTGCTTTGACATGTACCATCCGGTGTTGTGCCATCCCAGTTGAAAAAGTACCTTTTTATTTTTTTGGTGTAGAAAAATGCCAAGTCTATGGCAGTCAAAAGCAGATAACTACATTCGATGTATAATCTTTGTAAGGTTCAATAGCGTAGAGTTTGACTGTGTGTGTGTGTGTGTGTGTGTGTGTGTGTGTGTGTGTGTGTGTGTGTGTGTGTGTGTGTGTGTGTGTGTGTGACCCCTTATCAAACTCAAATCTTCCAACACGATCATTCGACAACAGAAAGTCCTGTTTCACAAAATCTTCATCTTCATGTAGAAACTTTGTCAAACTAATGTTCTGGTGTGGATCGTGAAGGTCTTCGTCTGTTTAAGTGTGTTAACTGTTCAGTCCTGTTCATCTGTTGCTGTTCTTGTCAGTGTTACACACATCACTCCATAGATGTTTAAGGAGTTTTTGGAGTAGCCGGAACACGAGTTTTAATTACTATCCTAAATCGTATTTGAATACCAAATTCAGGAGGCTGTAAGTGTGAAACACAATGCTCTGAGGATGTGACAGTGATAAAACACCACACTTACTGAGATTAACCAGTCTTTTTCTTCAAACAAGAGGGATAAAAATAATTTGCTGGTAAATCGGTGTACACTGATGCACTGTATTTTGTTTCACGCTACAGATTGTGAAGGTCTCTGACAGAAAGATGTCTTCATACCTTTGTTTTACTGTGTTTTTAAAAACACTATAGATGTTTTATTAGATTAAATACTTAAGAGTTCCCTATGCTGCATTCTATATGCACATACCACCCCAAAATTCATGGGAGCACTGTCTTATATGAACTAAGAGAAGCCGTGAACACCTAGAGCTCACTAACATCACAGCAGATTAGAGGAAACAGATGTTTTCAAAAGTTGTTTTGCAAAGTGTATGAGAAACTTACACACACACACACACACACACACACACACACACACACACACACACACACACACACACACACACACACACACACACACACACACAGCACTGCAATCACACGGTTTACAGTTTCTAAAACAGTTTGTTTCAGGAAAAGTGCAAACAAAATCAAAGTAGCATGAAAATACAATAAAACTAAATATCGCCAAACTGTTACATGCTACAATGAAACAATGGACCTTTGGAACAATGAAACACTACAATGAAACCGTTGTGACTTGTGTGAAGTTTGATGAGGCCAAGAACACTAGCACTGTTAAACATGCGGGACAACAACTGGTCCAATCCAAAACTTTGATGGGACTGAGCTTACTTCACATATAACTGCAAATTATCACAGTAATAAACAGTTCACTTGCACTTGCTAGCTAACTATTGAAATTTACGATATGCTAAAACATTTTGGTATTCTTCTGATGTGAACAAATACTGCATGTTTTCATAAAAAAGAAAAGAAAAAGGAGAACCAAATATTAAGACATAAAACGCAACGGCTGTTTTCTGGATCCAACCTGAAAGACAGACGCCTAAAACACTGGTGTCACAGTATTGGTGTGGACAGAAACAGCTCATCTTTCACTCCAGAATACTACTTATCAACTGTAATTCATTTACATAACAGTTGTTTAGAGACACACACTAAATAATTGTGTATCTATGTCTGTGCGGTGCGGTGAAATGCAGAGTTTTAAGCGTAATAGTCTGAAAAGTTTGAGGGTTGAATAGGTAACAGAGAAACGGCATAATAACTCACTCTTCATGATGGTCGTTGTGTCTTGCGATCCCTCAGTGTAGATAGATCTGATGTCCTACAAGAAATGTAATTTGTTTAGTCTCAAGCAGTGTCATGTAGAAGGACGGACATTTAATTCTCAAAATGCTGCGTTTGTTCCTGCTTTCATTCATGTCTGATCACGCTCAGAGAGTAGTCTTTACAAACTGTACAAAACAAAGAAACTAAAATGTAAAACGTGTCATCGATTAGTGGAAAATATAATTTACATACTGTATCGACATAAACTTTCACAATAGACCAGGAGAGAGGATTTCTGTGTTCTTTATGGCTAATTGTCTCTTTTCCCATATGCCGTACACTCTTTCAGAATAAATTGAAATCTTGAATTTACTTTTGTGCAAACATAAATCCTGTATAACGATTATGTTTGAATTTATTTTTTCATAGTTTTTACAAGGACATGTAACTTTATAGTTCTTAATGTGTTTGATTACAACAGTGTGGCATAGTTTCTCTAACAAATCTGACAGAAGAGCAAAAATGTACAAAGGTTTTTAGCACATAGTAACTTTATAGAGTCGAAGAAGATGGTGATAACAATTGAAAACAAACTATAATCTTTTATGTTAAGCGGGACGTTGAAATAAAACGATTCTGCGGACTTGAAACTAAATTAATATTTATATTACATATATAATATATTACATATATAATATAATATGAAATACTGGTTTGTCAAAAAGAGAAAGTTCAGTCATATATTGAAAAAGCCTCTTAAATGAAAGGCCTGCGTTTGTAAACACAAGTTGTGCGGAGTAGCTTAAACTTACACAGACCAACAAACAAAGAAATGGGGACAGTGTCATCTCAACCAGACGACTAAATCTAGTGGAGTAATACAAAGTCATTTACAAAACCATATTTACAAACATGTTACAAACTTACAAATTGCGCTTCATTTGAGTTTTCTGTGTTCTGTATTCACAATCAACGATGTTTGTTTGGCGTAACTTATTTTCGTAGAGATTTGGGTCTTGAATTTACATGGTTATTTCTGCGCACGTCGTTTTTTTAAATTTTATCTGCAGGTTTTACCAGTGTGGAACTTTGTTTACCAGCCTCAAACTTTAATGAATGTGCAGCTCTCAGCTGTGTGCAATAGTCAGCTGTGAGTCAGTTGATACAGATTAAGTGTAAAATACAGCATAAAATATAAGCATAACTTACTTTTTGTGTCGATGCTTTCTGTAATCTGAAATCATAGATATCTGTACAGTTGCCCTAAAAGAAATAGCAATTTAGTCAAACACTCTCATGCAGAAAGACTATCACTTAAATTCTTAATTTGCATTTATTCCTAAACACTGAATGTTGACAGTTCTCAAAGAAGAGTCCGACAACCTAAATAGTTCTATCTGAATAAGACGACTAACACTAGTGGTGTGATGAAAACATCACTTATAAAACAAAATTTCCACAACTTTCACAAATGCTCACAGATGGCTTTTGTGTATTTATTACAAATGTTACTTTTGATGCTATACCCTCTTTTCTTACTGATTTGGTCTTTTGGATGGATGGAGGATGGATGGGGGATGGAGGGATGTATGTGTAAGGTCCACCCATTGGCCCAACGACGGAATCCAAAACAGGTGTTTTGGACACACAGTAACTCATAAAGATTATGTTTGAAAGTTATTCAAGAGTGTGAAACTTTGCATTACAGCGGTGTGACGTGTAAAATACACACAAAGAGTTAAACACAACTATTTACACACACACACACACACACACACACACACAATGGGTTGGGGTAAAAACATTTTCTTTAAAAAATACTAAAATAACAAAAGTAACGACCAAATTGATATACACTAAAAATATGTTTTTGTGTGCGAGCCCAGAGAATCGCCAGAAAGCTTTTGATGAAGTGTCATTCTTTAAACATCTAGGCTAGCCTAAGCAACTGTCGTAAAACCATTAACAAACCCAATTAGGTTGCACTTTTCCCCCGCCGGTTCCACTTGTAAACACCTTCACAGTGAGTTAGATAAATGACGCACTGCCCGCGTCGTAAATCAGCGCTGTTTCTTGATACAAGATCACTGTCAGTCATGAGCGACAGCCACGCAACCCAGACCCCCATAAATCACGTAATAAATCACAATTTTTTACACAACGTATATGTTAATACTGGATGGATGGATGGATGGATGGATGGATGGATGGAGGATGGAGGATGGATGGATGGATGGAGGATGGATGGATGTAGGATGGTCGGATGGATGGAGGGATGTATGGATGGAGGATGGAGGGATTTATGGATGGATTGATGGATGGATGGATGGAGGATGGATGGATGGATGGAGGATGGATGGATGTAGGATGGTCGGATGGATGGAGGGATGTATGGATGGAGGATGGAGGGATTTATGGATGGATTGATGGATGGATGGATGGATGGAGGGATGGATGGATGGATGGATGGATGGAGGGATTTATGGATGGATGGATGGATGGAGGATGGAGGATGGATGGATGGATGGAGGATGGATGGATGTAGGATGGTCGGATGGATGGAGGAATGTATGGATGGAGGATGGAGGGATTTATGGATGGATTGATGGATGGATGGATGGAGGATGGATGGATGGATGGAGGATGGATGGATGTAGGATGGTCGGATGGATGGAGGGATGTATGGATGGAGGATGGAGGGATTTATGGATGGATTGATGGATGGATGGATGGATGGAGGGATGGATGGATGGATGGAGGGATTTATGGATGGATGGATGGATGGAGGATGGAGGGATGGATGGATGGATGGATGGAGGATGGATGGAGGGATTTATGGATGGATGGATGGAGGATGGAGGGATGGAGGATGGAGGGATGGATGGATGGATGGATGGATGGAGGATGGATGGATGGATGGATGGAGGATGGATGGATGGAGGATGGAGGGATGTATGGATGGATGGATGGATGGATGGAGGGATGGATGGATGGATGGATGGATGGATGGAGGGATTTATGGATGGATGGATGGATGGATGGAGGGATTTATGGATGGATGTATGGATGGAGGATGGAGGGATTTATGGATGGATGGATGGATGGAGGGATGTATGGATTGATGGATGGATGGAGGATGGAGGGATGTATGGATGGATTGATGGAGGGATGTATGGATGGAGGATGGATGGATGGATGGATAGATGGAGGATGGATGGATGGATGGATGGATGGAGGATGGAGGGATGGATGGATGGATGGAGAATGGAGGGATGGAGGATGGAGGAATGGATGGATGGAGGTTGGATGGATGGATGGAGGATGGAGGAATGGATGGATGGAGGATGGATGGATGGATGGATGGAGGATGGTCGGATGGATGGAGGGATGTATGGATGTATGGATGGAGGATGGAGGGATGTATGGATGGAGGATGGAGGGATTTATGGATGGATTGATGGATGGATGGATGGAGGATGGATGGGGGATGGAGGGATGTATGGATGGAGGATGGAGGGATTTATGGAGGATGGAGGATGGAGGAATGGATGGATGGAGGATGGATGGATGGAGGATGGTCGGATGGATGGAGGGATGTATGGATGGAGGATGGAGGGATGTATGGATGGAGGATGGAGGGATTTATGGATGGATTGATGGATGGATGGATGGAGGATGGATGGGGGATGGAGGATGGATGGATGTAGGATGGTCGGATGGATGGATGTAGGATGGTCGGATGGATGGAGGGATGTATGGATGGCGGATGGAGGGATGTATGGATGGAGGATGGAGGGATTTATGGATGGATTGATGGATGGATGGATGGAGGATGGATGTATGGATGGAGGATGGATGGATGTAGGATGGTCGGATGGATGGAGGGATGGATAGATGGAGGATGGATGGATGGATGGATAGATGGATGGATGGATGGAGGATGGAGGGATGGATGGATGGATGGAGAATGTATGGATGGAGGATGGAGGGATGTATGGATGGAGGATGGAGGAATTTATGGATGGATTGATGGATGGATGGATGGAGGATGGATGTATGGATGGAGGATGGATGGATGTAGGATGGTCGGATGGATGGAGGGATGTATGGATGTATGGATGGAGGATGGAGGGATGTATGGATGGAGGATGGAGGGATTTATGGATGGATTGATGGATGGATGGATGGAGGATGGATGGGGGATGGAGGGATGGATGGATGGAGGATGGATGGATGGATGGATAGATGGAGGATGGATGGATGGATTGATGGAGGGATGTATGGATGGAGGATGGATGGATGGATGGATAGATGGAGGATGGATGGATGGATAGATGGATGGATGGATGGATGGAGGAGGGATGGATGGATGGATGGATGGAGAATGGAGGGATGGAGGATGGAGGAATGGATGGATGGAGGTTGGATGGATGGATGGAGGATGGAGGAATGGATGGATGGATGGATGGATGGAGGATGGTCGGATGGATGGAGGGATGTATTATTATTATTATTTTTATTTGATTGGGACAATGCATATTAATGAACAAACATGTGATACATGCATGTAAATATGCCAGATTGTAGCTATAAGCTAGTTTCCATCCGTAGTCCCAAAGGCTAGAACACAAGAATCACAAGATATTACAGAATAAAATTTACATCTACAACATTCATCATGAAATTATCAAAAATTCTATATACAATATTCACAAACTTAAAAATTCATTCAGTACACAAACACTCATTATGTAAACATTACAATACAAGACAAGTTTATAATAATATACAACATACCCACTAATGTGTGCAATTTTGATTTGCCCATAAAAATCTTTTTAATTGGACTTTAAACGAGCTATGTGTAGGGCATTCTCTCAGTGTTTTAGGCAGACTATTCCACAGGTTCCCACCCCGGACGGACAGGACCGTCTGACCGAAGGTAGTACGCCTGTGGTTTATTATTACATCGCCTCTTGCGGAGGCTCGCGTGGTCCTCTGTGAATTATCTTTAAATTTAATAAAATCCTTCAGCGGTGGAGGAGCGAGGGAGTGTAAAACCTTGTATATCATACAAGCCATTTTAAAATTAATCATATTTTGAAAATCTAGTAGTCTATGCTTTTTTAGCACATGACAGTAATGGTGGGATAACGATTTTTTATCTAGTGTTTTTAACGCCCTTTTATAGAGACTTTCTATGGTTTTAAGTGTTGTGGGGCAAGCCAAAGACCAGGTAGTCAAACAATAATCAAAATGTGAAATAATCATTGAATAAAAATATGTTTTAGCTGCACCCATGGTTAAATTATTTCGAATATGCTGAAAATTTTTAAGATTAAATTTGACTACCTGTGCTACTTTTTTTACATGACTTTTAAAACAAAGTGTTGGATCAAGGACTACCCCAAGATATTTAAATTCTGATACCAAATCAAGTTCCACTCCATTCAGAAAGACATTTGATCTTATTATTTTAACATTGCGTTTTGAAAAGTACATGCATACAGTTTTTCTAGTGTTCAGCATGAGGCATGAATCCTTTAACCAATCCTGCACATAACCCAAAGCCGCTGTAAGATCAGCAGCTGCTTGTTGGGTGGTTTTTGCTTGAGTGTATATCACAGCGTCATCCGCATACATTTGCGAGAAGACGTTTGGACATGAATTTGGTAGGTTATTGATAAAGAGAGAAAACAGAATAGGTCCAAGGATAGACCCCTGAGGAACCCCAACTCCAGAATCTAGACAGGGTGATTTTACACCATCCACTACCACGTACTGTTTCCTGTCGGACAGATAAGATTGAAACCATAAAAGTGCTTGATCAGAGATGTTAAATTTACTCAATCTGGATATTAAAATCTGATGGTTTACAGAGTCAAAGGCTTTCTTCAAATCTAAGAAGACAGCCCCGACACAAAGACTCTTGTCAAGCAGACCTTTTATGTTTTCTGTTAACACACACAGGGCACTATCGGTGGAGTGATGGGTCCGAAAACCGAATTGTAATGGATGTAATGAAGGTTGAACATTTTCCAGATGGGCCATCAGTAATCTGACTACCCACTTCTCTGCTATTTTTGAAATAATGGGGAGTATGCTGATAGGTCTATAATTGGACATGTCTGCTGTAACACCTGATTTGAATATTGCTGTCACTGCAGCCACTTTCCAATCTGCAGGGACCATAGAATAATTAAAAGACATATTAAGAAGATGAGTAATTGGACATGTAAGAGAGTCCTTATACTCTTTAAAAAAATGTGTATTAAGACCAAATGCATCAAGGGCTTTTGAATTGTTCATGCAAGTAATAATTTTTGTTACTTCGTACTCTGAGATTTCAGTAATTTTAAATACAGACTGATGCGGATCAATAACATTATCAGAACACAGAGGTGAAACAAAATGCTGAGTAATATCTTTTACAGAATTTATAAAATAACTATTGAAATTGGTGGCTATAGAAAGTGGATCTTTGATAATCGAACCATTGATTTGAAGGTTCATTTCTTTATTGTTTTTATTTAAATGTCGCCCCAGCAATTTATTTAGGTTTTGCCATACTAATTTTCCATTACCGTTTGCATTCTCTATTACTTTAATGAAAAAATTAGCTTTGGCCCATCTCAGACTCTGTGTGACCTTGTTTCGCATGTGAGTAAACTTCTGACGATCTGTTGTTAGGCCTGATTTTAAAAATTGCTTTAATAGCAAGTCTCTAACTAACATCAGATTTTTACATTCTTTATTCAGCCATGGCAAGTGGCACCTTTTTTTACGTTTATATCTCCCTTTATTCGAATGAGTTGAAATGACATCCTTCAAAGATTTAATAAATTTGCCACTACAAGATTCAAGATTGTCACCAGACAAGATCATATCCCAGTCCAATGATGACAAGGATGTGGCCACACCCTGTCGTTGGCTATTAGGTATGAACTTATATGGAGACCTATTATTTGTAGAATTGAAAAAATCTTTATTAACCCTCGACTTAGACAATTTCCTTGAAAAAAGTATAATGTTATGGTCTGATAGACCAGTTATAAAATTATAAGATCTGATTATCCTTTCAGGTCTGTTACTGAAAAGTAGATCTATTTTAGTTTTGGAGTGTTTCGTAATCCGTGTTGGTTGCTGAACAAGTTGGGAAAAATTTAGATTGTCCATGATGTACTTTAGTGATTTCCTATCTTTCTTACAGTCCCAATTCACATTAAAGTCCCCAATTACAATAATTTCATTGGACTTGTTGTATGTTGTATGATGTTTAAGTAGTACCTGCAGTTGTTCATAGAAGTCAACTTTGGCTGATGGAGGACGATAAATGCAGACCAAAGTAAAAGTCATCTCTGCAGAGAGGGAGACTTTTACTGAGATATTTTCAATCTCGACCTCCCTTGGCACACTTAATTGTGAGCACTCCAAATTATTTTTCACATACAGCAATACACCCCCACCTTTTCCTTTACCCCTGTCTCTTCTAAACACATTATAATCAGGGAAAACAACACCAGCTTCAGGGGATGATTCTTTAAGCCAGGTTTCCGATAAGCCTAAAACATCAATATTTGAATTCCTGAGAATATGGTCCAGTTGTTCACGTTTAGGGAGCATACTGCGTATATTAAGATGTGCACAAAGAAACCCTTTTGGCTTATTTTTATTGTCCCATATTAATTTAGCCTGGTTTAATGTATTAAAAATAGTTGTCTCCCGATATCTTCTCATTACAGCATTTCTAGCGTTTTTAATAACTTTGCAGGAATTTGATGCAAGCTGTGTTTGAGGTACTAACCGGTCTTGGATCCCCGACACGGTCCCCAACCCATCCATCATGTTGATAGCCAATGTCACATGTCCATCGATGCCTGCTGCAGTTGTTTGTAGCCTCGTAGCTGCCATGCTAACCGCATCAGCCCCTGCGGCCGCCGTGTTAGATGTATCGAGGGTCACAATGGACCGCGTCCCAGCCGCCGATCCCTCTCCTCCTCCTACCTCCGCCTCCGCGATCCCGACTCCAACTCCATCACAGCCCGAGGACACCCCAGGCACAAAGTCCAATGTGCCCATGGCCATCCCCACGGATCCTCCGGCTCGCGCCGATGGGCCCAACACCTCGCACGCTGGAGCGCCGACCGTCGCCAGCGGGCTCACACCTGCCGCCACTCCAGAGAAACCACCCAAAGCTGTCGACGGCACAAACACCCCGGCCTCCAGGCCCACAGGTGAATCTGAGCCGGTACCATAGTGGCCAGAATAATTGTTGGTGGCCGAAATAATAGTGACCCGGGGTTCACATTCCGCCAATATTTTGATGGGTCCCGGACATTGGTGTATGTCCCCGGATAGGAGTAGACAGATGGCGATTATAAGAGTACGGCTTTGAGGAATTCGTAGAGTTCGTATACCGCTTTTCCTGCTTTTAATTGAGCAGTGGAAGAGCGATGGAAAAACAAAAGCCGTAGCAACGGCATGTCTTCCGAATCCAAAATGTTTATTGTTCGGAGTTTTGTGTGAAACTTGTAAAATCACTCCCGGATATTTTTTGCCAGCACTATAGCACTTACATTGTGATGAAAAACGGGCAGTGTCATTGAGCCTATATCTTAAATTGTCCAAAAAAAGTACATAAACAAGGAGCGCTATGACAACTCCCGTCGTACCTGCTGGCGCCATCTCAGATCATGGGATGAAGCCATGGATGTATGGATGAAGTATGGATGTATGGATGGAGGATGGAGGGATGTATGGATGGAGGATGGAGGGATTTATGGATGGATGGAGGATGGATGGATGGAGGATGGATGGATGGATAAATGGAGGATGGATGGATGGAGGATGGATGGATGGAGGATGGATGGATGGATGGATAAATGGAGGATGGATGGATGGATGGAGGATGGAGGGATGGATGGATGGAGGATGGAGGAATGGATGGATGGAGGAATGGATGGATGGAGGATGGATGGATGGATGGAGGATGGTCGGATGGATGGAGGGATGTATGGATGGAGGATGGAGGGATGTATGGATGGAGGATGGAGGGATGTATGGATGGAGGATGGAGGGATTTATGGATGGATTGATGGATGGATGGAGGATGGATGGGGGATGGAGGGATGTATGGATGGAGGATGGAGGGATTTATGGATGGATTGATGGATGGATGGATGGAGGATGGAGGGATAGATGGATGGAGGATGGAGGAATGGATGGATGGAGGATGGATGGATGGAGGATGGTCGGATGGATGGAGGGATGTATGGATGGAGGATGGAGGGATGTATGGATGGAGGATGGAGGGATGTATGGATGGAGGATGGAGGGATTTATGGATGGATTGATGGATGGATGGATGGAGGATGGATGGGGGATGGAGGATGGATGGATGTAGGATGGTCGGATGGATGGAGGGATGTATGGATGGAGGATGGAGGGATGGATGGATGGAGGATGGAGGGATGTATGGATGGAGGATGGAGGGATTTATGGATGGATTGATGGATGGATGGATGGAGGATGGATGGATGTAGGATGGTCGGATGGATGGAGGGATGTATGGATGGAGGATGGAGGGATTTATGGATGGATTGATGGATGGATGGATGGAGGATGGATGGGGGATGGAGGGATGTATGTGTAAGGTCCACCCATTGGCCCAACGACGGAATCCAATGGTATGGTCGAAGGAATAATGCGTGTATGTCTTTTCAGCGTTTCAGTGAAGTTCACTTCATTTATTGGAATTTAGTTTAAGTAATACTTTAGCTCTACGCTTAATCTGACTCCAATTTCAAATGTTAATCAAATTTAGATTGTGTTTCTTATTAGAAAACAGTCATAAATACTGATTATGAGTTAATTTAGATCTTTGATTATTCTGGCCATTTCATAATTTCAAATATTCGTTCATTAAGGACCTGGTGTCGCTTTGAGACGTCACGTCGCGCATGTGCGCTCACGATCACAAACTAGCCAGTCCTAAAATAGTCAGAGGGTGCAGTGCGAACTATCTTACCCTACGCGGCCGCTCACTGCTGACTCATAGGTGTCATTTTTCTCAATAGCTGCAGCGTACAACATGCTAAGTTAGGAGATAGTCAGAAATCAGAAGGTCTAATGATGTGCCCCATGCTCCA
Source organism: Semotilus atromaculatus (assembly GCA_031834385.1). Classification (NCBI taxonomy): domain Eukaryota; kingdom Metazoa; phylum Chordata; class Actinopteri; order Cypriniformes; family Leuciscidae; genus Semotilus; species Semotilus atromaculatus. The sequence goes on along the minus strand of JAULUF010000074.1, from coordinate 1,553,292 downwards.
TTCATTAGTGCCTTAGGTGTGATCTATCCTGGACAGAGATTTGCGGGAACAACAGACTACACATAATCTACTAGAAATTATGATTTCAGAAAACTTCAGAATAATCAAGGTTAACATTTATTTTTGTCAGGAAAAATGTATCGTTCCAATTTCACAAGTACATGATTAAACGCCAATTCAGAAATAATAAATGCATGACATCAATTACTCAAAGATGATTCTAAAAGTAAGCAATGCATTCCTGACAGAGACACACAGTAGTGTGTGAGAGCTTTCCAACGGGAGAACACTGACACAGCACTGCATGGGGGTTTTACTGGTTACAGTTCCCAAAGACTGCTCTGTTACCTAGCCTTAAATACCCAGACCAGAACAAAAGGGTTGTGCCAATATTTCTCCAGTGTGTTTTGGGTCAGTTCCTGTACCCCAGGGGGAGCACCTGGTCTCGGGGAGAGGGGAGATGTCTTGAAGAAACATCACCCAAAGAGGAACACAGGATTCTCCTAGTCCTCAATCTTTCTCATAATACCAATGACTGCAATGAAATTAAGACCATTTTACCAATCGCACTGAGACACTCAAAATGATACCAAACACGAAAAGTAAAAACAATAGATTCCCAAGATACATCATATATGATATATAGGCATTCTTAGTGAACTTTTGGTGACTTGACTCAGGGGGAGAGGAGATGAGGGAGAGGGGGATGCAGAGATAAGGTAGGAGAAACGTTTGGAAAGACAATGTCCTGTGCTCTGTCTTTGCGATCTTCTGTCCAGGGTGTGTTTTATTGCTTTATGGTGAGTTTTATCTCAGCTTTTGTCTTAGCAGGAAAATCAGTTCTTACATATGGATGGATTGATGGATGGATAGATGGAGGATGGATGGATGGAGGATGGATGGATGGATGGAGGATGGATGGATGTGTAATGACTCAGGGGTGGATCTGATTACGGGGAATTTGCATATCATAATTAATAATTAATAATTAATAATTATTCATACAGGTTTGTATCAGATCAGTCTTACATGTTAATACATCTCCCGATAAGGGATGATACGTTACTTTACCTGCATGCAAGACTGCATGCTTGCATGTGTATGGCAGCCGACCGCAAGTTGATTGCGATTAGCTACACAGATCACGTTTTACAAATAGGTAACGTTAATTAGCTCAATTAATTTATAGAGTTTAGGAAAATCAATTCTGTGGCCACAAGAATTAGTCTTCCCGCCCTATAAACCCATACTCTTTAAAGTATCTTTAATTTGTAAAGCTCGTAGCTTTTGGATAGGCATTTCAGGGACCCGAAGTATGAGCAGACAGTCAATCCATCAAATGAGTATCATGAAATTTAATAAGAAATAACTAGCCTATGCATTTACTAAAATTACATGGGATATATGTATTTACAAACATAATAAACAATGAAACACACAAACGTTACAAACATAATAAACAACAAAACACAATAAGGCATCGATGAACGAGAAATGCATAGAGACAGAGAGAGAATTTTTAGCATGTTGCAGTTATGCACGAGGGAGTTTTATAAAGACCCGAAGATCTTACAAAATAGCAAATTCGCATAGACACGGGACTTTGAGAGACAACAAGACTTCAACACATCTTAAAAGCGTGATCAAACACGGATACTTGCACAGGTAGGTAAACTCTTTGCATGGCTGGTGAAGAAGCCTGTGTGTGTCTCTCGGCCCTGCGCATCATGCGGTCACATGCGTGCGTTTCTCCTTCAAAGCGAGCGCGCGCTCGTTTAAATGTCTCTTGTTAGATGGATTTGCTGAAAAGACATGTTCCGCGCTGTTCTTTTCGATCGTCGATTGGAATTACACGGAGACTTATCTAAGACTGAAAAACATAACCTAAACTAGAAGCAAAATAAAAGAAAGAGATCCCCAAAGGGATCTCCCGAAGAAATCACATTCTGGCGAGAGTGAGATAGTAAGACAAGAGAGAGAGAGAGAGGGAGAGAGAGAGAGAGAGAGAGAGCGCATTGGAAATCTTCACCCAGACAATAACCTCTCTGAAACAACACAAAAAACATCATCTTAATGCTTCCTAGAAACTGAAAGATACTTGCAAAGTTTCTTGGTCTCTCTGTGTCTTGTTGCGTGTTCCTAAAACGGCCTGTCCTGGCCGCGTGCAGGAGCGGACGTTCTTTGTTCCGTGTGCGCGCGTCACGTGGCGTTCGGCGCGCGCGCGCTGAATAGAGGATTAAAGTCTTTAAGGTAGCATTACCAAATTCGGCTGAATTCATCTCCTCTCCTGTGAGATGAATTAGGTTGGAAACTTAAAGAAAACAAAACTTTTAAACAAACAAAAGAAAGAAAGGATTTCCCGAGGGGGAAATCGTATCGGGGATTAACGTTACATGACTAAAACAGACATAGGCAAGCAAGTTCAGAGCGCGAAAAAAGAGAGACCGTTGGAGCTCAGAAGCGCCATTTATCACCTTGGCGAAATCCAGCCTCTTCCTTTGGGCTTGTCCAATGAGAGGGTTGGAATTCACAGGCGGGATTTTGGTTTTTATTGCTCTTTGTCTGCAAAGAGGGAGCTCCTGCATGCTGGGGGGGGGGATTGGGTTTGTCAATCGCTGAAGAACCATGAACTATTCTTGTAATACTAATATGTTGTATCATATTTCATATCTACCAACGTATCATATACACAGTCTGTTAAATCTTCAAAGTACCAATTTAGCAAAACCAAACACGCTATAGGTGAGATTTGGTTAACCCTACTTGGCAGAGTTTGAAACATTAAGTATTAGTGCTTACATGAAACAAACCACATAAAAGTAAAAATCATGTGATGGAACATTAGGTGCATGTTAATACGTTTATCACATGGTTATATATCTATATATATATATATATATATATATACACATGGAACATATAGGATTGAACAGGTTTCATTTCTCCTTCTCAGCAAAGAATCAAGTCTATGCACATTCTTTTGGGTCGTAAACTAGTAACAGGACACTTTCAGCCAGTGTTAGCTGGATTTGGGGGGAAGTTTCACAGACTTTGTTAGGAGTGAAAATGCTGGATTATTCATTAAAATGCATAATACAAGCATTTATCGTTCGTTTAAAACTACCATGCAGTCAGGTATCTTCTGGGCACTCAGACCCACATAACAACATATAACATACGTATATCTCATTAAGATGTCCTTAATGGGGAAATTCATACCAGTTTGTGTATGTGCGTGTGTGTTGAAGTCCCAGGGTTGGGAAGAAATACATTTAGTTATTTGGATGATCCTTCATTCCGCTCAGTCCTTACAGATGGATGGATGGATAGATGGAGGATGGATGGATGGATGGATGGATGGATGGATGGAGGGATGTATGGAGGGATGTATGGATGGAGGATGGATGTATGGATGGATGTATGGATGGATGGATGTATGGATGGAGGATGGATGTATGGATGGATGGATGGAGGGATGTATGGATGGAGGATGGATGGATGGATGTATGGATGGAGGATGGAGGGATGTATGGATGGAGGATGGAGGGATGGATGGATGGATGGATGGATGGATGGATGGTTGGATGGAGGATGGATGGATAGATAGATAGATAGATAGATAGATAGATAGATAGATAGATAGATAGATAGATAGATAGATAGATAGATAGATAGATAGATCAGTAAACAGTAAATACACAATCTTCTTTATCTACCATAATGTCACGTCATTGTTCCATATTTCATACAATGTCATAGGAAGGGCAATATATGTTTAAGTTTATTATATTAAAAAAAATAAAACACAACTTTTGAAATCTGTGTGAATTTAACAATATATTCAGTTGCACACATGTGCAAATACACACACACTGAGTGCTGATGACGACTGTGTTTTATTGAGAATCATTAAACTGACGTTAAAGTGAAAGTAAAACGGGAGGAACATCAGGAGCACGTTTGATTCTCACTGTATTCCGTCTGCTTTTAGGAATTATATTTAAATATTAATGTGTTGAATGTGTCTAATGGCTTATATTCACCGTAACACTGTGATTTAACGGACGAGTCTTTGTCTTCGGTGAGTTTCTATTTCCTCGTTGAACACAGTCGATTATATCTCTCATATCATGTGAGTGTTTCTAAACCCTTCAGAGTGTGTTTTATTTGAGTCTGTCTGTATTTTCTCAGAAATGATGTTGATGATCATCGCTTTACTGGTGAATCTCCTCGTAGACACTTCTGGTAAGAACAAACAAACACGTTTGGATTTCATTTACTTTTATGACTTTAATATTCCACACAAACCAAATTAAATCAACAAATGTTCATTTTTATAAAGTAATTTGTATGTCAATTATTGCACTATATTTTAAATATTAATGCAGACATGGGAGATTATTTACAGTAGGTTCTTTGAGACACAATCTATCTTATCTCTATCTACACTACTTCATTATCAGAGTCCAAAGTGCAGAAGTAACCCTGTTTAAACATTCGGTAACACTTTACTTGAAGGGGTGTCCATAAGACTGACATGACACCTTCATAATCATGACATGACACATGTCATAAATATGAAGGAGGTCTTATGCATGTTTATGACAACTGTCATTAAGTGTCATTCGCTCAATTATGACATTTTTAATGCAAACATGACATTGTTTGAGATGTCTTTGTTATGACAACTTGACATAAACCAATACATCATAACCTGTCAGTGTCTGTCGTGACAACTTGACATTACCAAGACAACATAAATTGTCATAAACATGACATAGCAGATTAATGATCAAACTTAAGAAACCACTTAGCTTTATGGGTTAACATTTCATTAAATTGTCAGGTTGTTGGTTTTGACATTGGCTGTCATGAAGCCATTATAACTGTGTCATGAATGTGTTTCTTGACCTCAACTACAGTGGTACAAATGTAATTTGTCATTAAAATGTCATAATGGCTTCATGACAGCCAATGTCAAAACCAACAACCTGACAGTTTAATGAAATGTTAACCCATAAAGCTAAGTGGTTTCTTAAGTTTTATAATTAATCTGCTGTCATGTTTATGACATATTTATGTCAGGTTGTGTTGTCTTAGTAATGTCAAAGTTGTCATAACAAAGACATCTAACACAATGTCATATTTGCATTAAAAATGTCATAATTGAGCGAATTACACTTAATGACAGTTGTCATAAACATGCATAAGACCGCCTTCATATTCATGACATCTGTCATGTCATGATTATGACGGTGTCATGTCAGGCTTATGGACACCCCTTCAAGTAAAGTGTTACCAAACATTCACGGTTTACAATGCTTACATGTCTTTCTAATGTGTGTGAAACTGCAGATTTAGAACCACTGACTAGTAAATATAATGAATAATACTGTATATAGGCCTACATCAGGTTCAGCAGCATTTTTTAGTTTTGTAAAATAACTTTTATAATTATCTTGTCAAATGTATCTGTGTTTCATATGTCAGATATTTAAATTTAATCAATTAAATAAATAGAATAAACAGAATATCTGATGCCAATAAAATTTGATCAGACTGAGAAAAGCCAGAAAATGTATTTTGGCTTATGTGGATGAAAGACAACAACTCCCAGAATGCACTTGCTTCGCTGCCCTAGGAGGCCACACCTACCGGTTACAGATCGCAGTAGTTAAACAACAAGGCTAGGCTACTAGTGAGTCTCCGTGACGAGTCTGTCCGGGATTTAGAGTTCAAGATCGCCAAAAAAGTCTGGGATTCGGCTTTTGCGTTCTACAGTCGCAATTCCTCATGTTTACTGTGGCGATCAGGACGAGTGAGGGCCGCGGGAGAACGGCTCGTGTTTACTGTGGCGAGCAGGACGAGTGAGGGCCGTGGGAGAACGGCTCGTGTTTACTGTGGTGAGCAGGACGAGTGAGGGCCGCGGGAGAACGGCTCATGTTTACTGTGGCGAGCAGGACGAGTGAGGGCCGCGGGAGAACGGCTCATGTTTACTGTGGCGATCAGGACGAGTGAGGGCCGCGGGAGAACGGCTCGTGTTTACTGTGGCGAGCAGGACGAGTGAGGGCCGCGGGAGAACGGCTCATGTTTACTGTGGTGAGCAGGACGAGTGAGGGCCGCGGGAGAACGGCTCATGTTTACTGTGGAGAGCAGGACGAGTGAGGGCCGCGGGAGAACGGCTCATGTTTACTGTGGGGAGCAGGACGAGTGAGGGCCGCAGGAGAACGGCTCATGTTTACTGTGGCGAGCAGGACGAGTGAGGGCCGCGGGAGAACGGCTCATGTTCACTGTGGCGAGCAGGACGAGTGAGGGCCGCGGGAGAACGGCTCATGTTTACTGTGGCGAGCAGGACGAGTGAGGGCCGCAGGAGAACGGCTCATGTTTACTGTGGCGAGCAGGACGAGTGAGGGCCGTGGGAGAACGGCTCATGTTTACTGTGGCGAGCAGGACGAGTGAGGGCCGCGGGAGAACGGCTCATGTTCACTGTGGCGAGCAGGACGAGTGAGGGCCGCGGGAGAACGGCTCATGTTTACTGTGGCGAGCAGGACGAGTGAGGGCCGCGGGAGAACGGCTCATGTTCACTGTGGGAGCAGGACGAGTGAGGGCCGCTGGAGAACGGCTCATGTTTACTGTGGAGAGCAGGACGACTGAGGGCCGCGGGAGAACGGCTCATGTTTACTGTGGAGAGCAGGACGAGTGAGGGCCGTGGGAGAACGGCTCATGTTTACTGTGGGGAGCAGGACGAGTGAGGGCCGCTGGAGAACGGCTCATGTTTACTGTGGAGAGCAGGACGACTGAGGCCCGCGGGAGAACGGCTCATGTTTACTGTGGCGAGCAGGACGACTGAGGGCCGCGGGAGAACGGCTCATGTTTACTGTGGAGAGCAGGACGAGTGAGGGCCGCGGGAGAACGGCTCATGTTTACTGTGGAGAGCAGGACGACTGAGGCCCGCGGGAGAACGGCTCATGTTTACTGTGGCGAGCAGGACGACTGAGGGCCGCGGGAGAACGGCTCATGTTTACTGTGGAGAGCAGGACGAGTGAGGGCCGCTGGAGAACGGCTCATGTTTACTGTGGAGAGCAGGACGACTGAGGCCCGCGGGAGAACGGCTCATGTTTACTGTGGCGAGCAGGACGACTGAGGGCCGCGGGAGAACGGCTCATGTTTACTGTGGAGAGCAGGACGAGTGAGGGCCGCGGGAGAACGGCTCATGTTTACTGTGGTGAGCAGGACGACTGAGGGCCGCGGGAGAACGGCTCATGTTTACTGTGGAGAGCAGGACGAGTGAGGGCCGTGGGAGAACGGCTCATGTTTACTGTGGGGAGCAGGACGAGTGAGGGCCGCGGGAGAACGGCTCATGTTTACTGTGGCGAGCAGGACGAGTGAGGGCCGCGGGAGAACGGCTCATGTTTACTGTGGCGAGCAGGACGAGTGAGGGCCGCGGGAGAACGGCTCATGTTTACTGTGGCGAGCAGGACGAGTGAGGGCCGCGGGAGAACGGCTCATGTTTACTGTGGCGAGCAGGACGAGTGAGGGCCGCGGGAGAACGGCTCATGTTTACTGTGGAGAGCAGGACGAGTGAGGGCCGCGGGAGAACGGCTCATGTTTACTGTGGCGAGCAGGACGAGTGAGGGCCGCGGGAGAACACCTCATGTTTACTGTGGCGAGCAGGACGAGTGAGGGCCGCGGGAGAACGGCTCATGTTTACTGTGGCGAGCAGGACGAGTGAGGGCCGCGGGAGAACGGCTCGTGTTTACTGTGGAGAGCAGGACGAGTGAGGGCCGCGGGAGAACGGCTCGTGTCTACTGTGGCGAGCAGGACGAGTGAGGGCCGCGGGAGAACGGCTCATGTTTACTGTGGCGAGCAGGACGAGTGAGGGCCGCGGGAGAACGGCTCATGTTTACTGTGGCGAGCAGGACGAGTGAGGGCCGCGGGAGAACGGCTCATGTTTACTGTGGCGAGCAGGACGAGTGAGGGCCGCGGGAGAACGGCTCATGTCTACTGTGGAGAGCAGGACGAGTGAGGGCCGCTGGAGAACGGCTCGTGTTTACTGTGGCGAGCAGGACGACTGAGGGCCGCGGGAGAACGGCTCGTGTTTACTGTGGTGAGCAGGACGACTGAGGGCCGCGGGAGAACGGCTCGTGTTTACTGTGGCGAGCAGGACGAGTGAGGGCCGCGGGAGAACGGCTCATGTTTACTGTGGCGAGCAGGACGAGTGAGGGCCGCGGGAGAACGGCTCATGTTTACTGTGGTGAGCAGGACGAGTGAGGGCCGCGGGAGAACGGCTCATGTTTACTGTGGCGAGCAGGACGAGTGAGGGCCGCGGGAGAACGGCTCATGTTTACTGTGGTGAGCAGGACGAGTGAGGGCCGCGGGAGAACGGCTCATGTTTACTGTGGCGAGCAGGACGAGTGAGGGCCGCGGGAGAACGGCTCATGTTTACTGTGGTGAGCAGGACGAGTGAGGGCCGCGGGAGAACGGCTCGTGTTTACTGTGGTGAGCAGGACAAGTGAGGGCCGCGGGAGAACGGCTCGTGTTTACTGTGGCGAGCAGGACGAGTGAGGGCCGCGGAAGAACGGCTCGTGTTTACTGTGGTGAGCAGGACGACTGAGGGCCGCGGGAGAACGGCTCGTGTTTACTGTGGCGAGCAGGACGAGTGAGGGCCGCGGGAGAACGGCTCATGTTTACTGTGGCGAGCAGGACGAGTGAGGGCCGCGGGAGAACGGCTCATGTTTACTGTGGAGAGCAGGACGAGTGAGGGCCGCGGGAGAACGGCTCATGTTTACTGTGGTGAGCAGGACGACTGAGGGCCGCGGGAGAACGGCTCATGTTTACTGTGGTGAGCAGGACGAGTGAGGGCCGCGGGAGAACGGCTCGTGTTTACTGTGGTGAGCAGGACGAGTGAGGGCCGCGGGAGAACGGCTCGTGTTTACTGTGGCGAGCAGGACGAGTGAGGGCCGCGGGAGAACAGCTCATGTTTACTGTGGCGAGCAGGACGAGTGAGGGCCGCGGGAGAACAGTGCGAGGTCGGTGGCCTGATACCTGATGAGCGACTCCTGTGAGACGAACCGGTCTCGTATCTCTCACGGAGGAGCGGAAATTTTCTTAGCAATGTTAAAATGCACATCAACCGATCACTTGTTTAGCGTTCATGTAAACACTACATTCAGATACACCAATCGGAATGAATTCAGTTAGATTGAAACAAAAGGTGTGCATGTAAACAATGATTGGCAACTGCAGAAAGCTAAAGCTGAATCCCGGACATTTTGGACGATCTCAAGGCCGGAAATGTCCGGGAAAAAGAGTATGGTAACCCGTAACCCCTACTACTCAGCTTTCTCCCACTACTCAGCTCTCTCCCACTACTCAGCTCTCTCCCACTACTCAGCTCTCTCCCACTACTCAGCTCTCTCACACTACTCAGCTCTCTCCCACTACTCAGCTCTCTCCCACTACTCAGCTCTCTCCCACTACTCAGCTCTCTCCCACTACTCAGCTCTCTCCCACTACTCAGCTTTCTCCCGCTACTCAGCTCTCTCCCACTACTCAGCTCTCTCCCGCTACTCAGCTCTCTCCCGCTACTCAGCTCTCTCCCACTACTCAGCTTTCTCCCACTACTCAGCTCTCTCCCACTACTCAGCTTTCTCCCACTACTCAGCTTTCTCCCAGTACTCAGCTCTCTCCCGCTACTCAGCTCTCTCCCGCTACTCAGCTGTCTCCCGCTACTCAGCTCTCTCCCGCTACTCAACTCTCTCCCACTACTCAGCTCTCTCCCACTACTCAGCTCTCTCCCACTACTCAGCTCTCTCCCGCTACTCAGCTCTCTCCCGCTACTCAGCTTTCTCCCACTACTCAGCTCTCTCCCACTACTCAGCTCTCTCCCACTACTCAGCTCTCTCCCACTACTCAGCTCTCTTCACTACTCAGCTCTCTCCCACTACTCAGCTCTCTCCCACTACTCAGCTCTCCTCTCCTACTACTCAGCTTTCGCCCACTACTCAGCTCTCTTCACTACTCAGCTCTCTCCCACTACTCAACTCTCTCCCACTACTCAACTCTCTTCACTACTCAACTCTCTTCACTACTCAACTCTCTCCCGCCACTCAGCTTTCTCCCGCCACTCAGCTCACTCCCGCTACTCAGCTTTCTCCCACTACTCAGCTCTCTCCCACTACTCAGCTCTCTTCACTACTCAGCTCTCTCCCACTACTCAGCTCTCTTCACTACTCAGCTCTCTCCCACTACTCAGCTCTCTCCCACTACTCAGCTCTCCTCTCCTACTACTCAGCTTTCGCCCACTTCTCAGCTCTCTTCACTACTCAGCTCTCTCCCACTACTCAGCTCTCTCCCACTACTCAGCTCTTTCCCACTACTCAGCTCTCTTCACTACTCAGCTCTCTCCCACTACTCAGCTCTCTCCCACTACTCAGCTCTCCTCTCCTACTACTCAGCTTTCGCCCACTACTCAGCTCTCTTCACTACTCAGCTCTCCCCCACTACTCAGCTCTCTTCACTACTCAGCTCTCTCCCACTACTCAGCTCTCTCCCACTACTCAGCTCTCTTCACTACTCAGCTCTCTCCCACTACTCAGCTCTCTCCCACTACTCAGCTCTCCTCTCCTACTACTCAGCTTTCGCCCACTACTCAGCTCTCTTCACTACTCAGCTCTCTCCCACTACTCAGCTCTCCTCTCCTACTACTCAGCTTTCGCCCACTACTCAGCTCTCTTCACTACTCAGCTCTCTCCCACTACTCAGCTCTCTCCCACTACTCAGCTCTCTTCACTACTCAGCTCTCTCCCACTACTCAGCTCTCTCCCACTACTCAGCTCTCCTCTCCTACTACTCAGCTTTCGCCCACTACTCAGCTCTCTTCACTACTCAGCTCTCCCCCACTACTCAGCTCTCTTCACTACTCAGCTCTCCCCCACTACTCAGCTTTCGCCCACTACTCAGCTCTCTTCACTACTCAGCTCTCTCCCACTACTCAGCTCTCTCCACTACTCAGCTCTCTCCCACTACTCAGCTCTCTCCCACTACTCAGCTCTCCTCTCCTACTACTCAGCTTTCGCCCACTACTCAGCTCTCTTCACTACTCAGCTCTCCCCCACTACTCAGCTCTCTTCACTACTCAGCTCTCCCCCACTACTCAGCTCTCTCCCGCTACTCAGCTCTCTTCACTACTCAGCTCTCTCCCACTACTCAGCTCTCTCCCACTACTCAGCTCTCTCCCACTACTCAGCTCTCTTCACTACTCAGCTCTCTTCACTACTCAGCTCTCTCCCACTACTCAGCTCTCCTCTCCTACTACTCAGCTTTCGCCCACTACTCAGCTCTCTTCACTACTCAGCTCTCTCCCACTACTCAACTCTCTCCCACTACTCAACTCTCTTCACTACTCAACTCTCTTCACTACTCAACTCTCTTCACTACTCAACTCTCTTCACTACTCAACTCTCTCCCGCCACTCAGCTTTCTCCCGCCACTCAGCTTTCTCCAACTACTCTGCTTTTTCCAACTACTCTGCTTTCTCCAACTACTCTGATTTCTCCCACTACGCAGCTTTCTCCCACTACTCAGCTCTCTTCACTACTCAGCTTTCTCCCACTACTCAACTCTCACCCACTACTCAACTCTCTCCCACTACTCCCACTACTCAGCTTTCTCCCGCCACTCGGCTCTCTCCAACTACTCAGCTTTCTCCCACCACTCAGCTTTCTCCCACTACTCAACTCTCTCCCACTACTCCCACTACTCGGCTCTCTCCAACTACTCAGCTCTCTCCCGCTACTCAGCTCTCTCCCACTACTCAGCTTTCTCAATATAAATACAAAGCTTAATGCTAAATCCTGAAGTATCCCTTTAAAGACTAATGCATAATGTTTTTTGGGGGGGGGGTTTGGGGGGGGGTGTCTCTCTGTGTCTTTCAGTGTCGTTCACCGTTGTGGTTCCTCGTGATCAGACAGTGGCTCATGTCGGGTCCACAGTCACTCTGCCCTGCTGGATCTCTCCTCCTGAGAACGCTGAGGTTCTGGAGATCCGCTGGTACCGTCATAATCAGTTCAACAACCCTGTTCTCTTCTATCAGCATGGGAAGATCCAGGACGTCCAGGAGGAATCGTTCAGGAACAGAAGCTCACTGACTCTGCGCTCTGATCAGTCTGGTGGACTGAAGGATGGAGACGTCTCTCTACGGCTGGAGAAACTCAGGATTCAGGATGACGGTTCATTTCACTGTTATGTCAGTGGAGAAAGTGCCTATGACAGCGGAGAGGTGGTTCTCAAAGTCACTGGTGAGTCAAAAACTACAATTCATGTTTTTATGGATCATTAATGCCTGTAAAGGGGACATTTTTATTGCAATGTGAAAACATCATTACATGAACTTCCAAAGAAATTAAAGAATCTGTGGTTGACTATAATTAATGTTTAACACTATTTTCCCACTAGCATCTCAATGGAGGTGCCAAAGAGTCCCTATTCAATTACTTCCCTTCAGTTAGGATGCCTCACTCTGTGAGACATAGCTAGCCAGTGTCTTTTCAGCAGGGGACATCTTCACATTTTCCTGTTCACACAATACCTCCACATCATTGTAGTTGTTGAAAGAGAAATATGGCTTCTCCAGGACTTCAATATCCAGAAGAAAAGGAAGGCTCACAGGGGAGGAACGATCAAAACCCACCTGAAATTGCACAAATCAATGGGAAGATAGGGCTCAACAAACATACTTTCTTTCCCCCCTCCTGCCACGTCAAGTTCAGAGCCGGACACCGGCAACATGCTCTGCTGGATTAAGATGTCGCTGAGCAGGCTTCCGGGTCCATCAGATTGCTAGGGCTGACAAGAGAGGGCTGAGAGGGCTGAGAAGGTGAAACTCTTTTCTCACAATACTCTGCCAGCTCAACCTGCGAGCCCCACAATCAGAGCCACTGCGCTGCCTTGCCAGCAGTAGGGCCTGTACAGAAGGGTGCAGATACTTGCCTCTCACCCCTCAGCAAGAGAGCCAAGCATGAGTGGAGCTTCCTCAATGTAATCTTGTCACAGTGATCCATCCCCCTCGAGGGCTTCATTCTGAATCCTAAGCAGACATTGCAGAGCTCATGAGTGTCTTCAGGTGTCAAATAACGAGGACACGGAAGCAAGACAAAATAGCTCAGGCACACCTTTACACGCACGCACTCCGTGTGTGATGTCAGGACTGCCGTCTGCCAATAAAATTGCCATGTGTATAATAAATGCTCAGACACCGGTCATGCTGAGGGCGTTGCCCATAGTGTCGACACCAAGATGCAGTGTTGAATTTCCTCTTCGAAAGGGAATGTCTTGGTTTCTGTTGTATCCCTTGTTCTTTGAAGGAGGGAACGGTGTCATTGCGTGGGAAAGACTCACATTATGGGAGTCCAATCACCTTCTAGTGGTCACAAAACAAGCCAATGGACATTGGTAAGTGAGATTTGCATCGATAGCCACTCCTCCGGACATACGGGTATACAAGCTTGTCAGTAACTCACTCATTCGGGTTTGTGCTGAGGAGCCGAGACAGGGTCCCAGCCATTCAGCAGTGATACGTGGTTGTGGCAGATGGGGGACGTATCGTCTCACTTCCCTCCTTAAGGGAACGAGGGTTACAGCAGTAACCAAGACATTCCCGATCAGTCGGTCACTTTCGACATTACGTGGTCGTGAACAGGGCACAGCGATGAAAGGGAGTTGTGGGAACTTTGGGAACATATCCGGGCTTGCGTCTCAGGATTACGTGAGCCAACGACAAACGACAAACGTGGCCAAGGACTTGAATGGGAGGCGGTGCGATTCCCCCAGGTGGCAGCACTTTACAGGCTTAAATGCACCGCAATTGCACGCTCCACCTGAGGAATCCCACGAGAAGGAACCACAGTCTCATCAAGAAACTCCACAGCCTGTGATGTGTGTGAGTAGTGGGAGGCCTGCGGGGACTGGCCCGGCAGGAGAGCTCCCACTATAATCCTCAGATCACCCTGCGGTGCAGAGAGACCAGAACCGGGAGTAGCGGAGGGGAGGGGTATTGGAGTCTCGATCTTAAAGAGCATATTGCAGGTAAAAAAAAAAATCTAAATTAATATATAACCTTTTATGAAAATACCATATGAAAAGTTAATGCAGGATATAAAATGTTTTAAAACGACACAAGGGCACTAATTTAGTAGATAAAGTGAGCGTTTCTTGGACTGCTCGTAAAAACGGCTTTTTTTTCAACATCGCGTCATTTTACGTCACGACAGGGAGTCTAGCCCCGGCTCAGTGCAGAGTAGGCTGGGAAGAGCTGTCGTGAGTCAGTGTGGTTTCGGTAGTTTTTGTATTTTAATTTGTCATCGTCATGGTAAATTATTGTGTTTGTGGAGGTTGCAACAACTCTGGCCTGTCAGGACATCGAGTCCACAGGTTTCTATAACAAGAAAAAGGAGCCTGGTGCGGTTTGTGCAGGTGAAGAGACGGGATTTCTCTTCCGCATCGGCTTCGAAAAACGCGGTCGTGTCTAGCGTTCACTTCAGATCGGAGGATTATCATCCCGGCGATATGATGGAGTTTAACATGGGATGCCGAAGCAAGAATATTGATCGTCTTATACTGTACCAATGGCATCAAATAGTCTGATATAGGTAGTCATACCCTTAATAGAGGCAACTTGTAATTGAAAAACAAAATTACTAGGTTGTTTAAATATTCAAATCTTTAATTTTCTGTTTATGTTATAACCCAGGTGAAAAATATGTATTAAAAATGTACTTTGGTATGTTTTTAGTACAATACAAACACACTCAAGTATAGTTTTTATACATTTAATAGTATATATTTACCCTAAACATGTCTGCTGTCCTGATATACGATGGTAATAATCTGTACAATATTGTGAGACAGTGATATCGTTAGCGAACGTGTAGATATCTAAGTTATAAGCCAACACTGGTCTCTCACCAAGACACATCTCCTGTTCTCCACTGGTTCTCCTCACACCACAACTCAATTAGTCTCTGACCGTTCTGTCTAACATTAATCCTGGCCTGTCCCTGCTCTCTTGGCAGTATAGCAGGCTCATAAGTGTACGGCTGTGGTCCGTCATACGAGTAAGTATTTCCTCAGCGTCCGAAATATCATTGCCATCCATTGTTTTCCTGTTGTCTGAATCGACCGCTCTCCCGCCCGTTACGTCACGCCTGCCATGCCCATTTTCAGACGCCGAAGTAAAATTTTCTCACAAAAACGTCTCCTGAAACTTCTGTAGTGTATTTATAAGTATATTTTAAAGAAAATATAATTCCTACATTATTTTTCTATACATTGACTCGTTGGGTCCTCTAACCTGCAATATCCCCTTTAACATCACAATGGTCATTTTACCGCAGAGAGAACGAATGCAGCCTCGGCGTGCTTACGGCCCAAACACGTGAGGCAGTGATCGTGGCTGTCAATTACCGCATCCAGAAACAAATGGGTGGAATGCCATCTTTTAAAAGATGCAATGTCAACCATGCTTGCTCTTTTAGGGAAACTGCTCTTTTAATTGTTGAAGCGCCCAGTGTGGGAAAGCTGCACTTTACTGTGTTCGTTTTGCTCTTTCTAGTGAAACACACCGCTAAATGCGTCCCTCCAACACTGAGCATATCCTCTCGTGAATGAAGGCAGAAAATAAGCACTCGGCTCCAAAGCTAATAGCTTACCGTATGTTCGGGGGAGTGGCTTGCCATGCAAATCTCACTCGCCAATGTCCATTGGCTTGTTTTGTTACCACTCGAAGGTGATTGGGCTCCCAAGTTAGATTCCATAACGTCAGTCTTTTCTATGTAATGTTGAATGTGACTGACTGATAGGGAACTTTGTCCAACATTAAGCCTGGTGTAAACACACATGAATTGAACATGAGCAAAAAATGCAAATGTCATTTTATGGTAACTTTCATTGTTTTTTATTTTTTAGAATGATTGATTTATATGTGTCCGGAATAAGCTGCCCCCGAATCTTCGTTCGCACGACAACATTGGGTCCTTCAAAAAACATCGGAAAACTCATTTCTTCAAACTTGCCCAATAAATCATCTTCCTCATCACTGTTTTCTCTGTTCTACACTTTTTCAACTTTATCTGCTACATACTTTTTCATAATAGCATATTCTGATAAATGATGCAATATCTCCTTGTAAACCAGCGTATGCTTGTAAGCTGATGGCCTTTGTATCTGTTGTTTGTTTGCTATTTGTTGTTTGTATTACATTGTGAAGCGACCTTGGTTCTTGAAAGGCGCTATAGAAAATAAACATATTATTATTATTATTATTATTATTATTATTATTATATGTTTTGCTTCAGAGTTTTATATGTTCGTCCTCAGATCCACCAGATCCTCCAGGTTCATCAGATCCATGGAAGGCTCTTTTCTTCACCGTTCTCATCTGTGCTCTTCTGGGTTTGGTTGGGCTGATCCTGTACAAACACAGACAGAAACTAACAGGTACAATCTGGTTGAAAGATTTCAGAAGAGTTAGTCTTCAGGAGGTTTTCATGCTTTATGCATCTCATGTGTTGATTTTTAAATCTGTTTTGCAGGGAAGAAACCAGAAGATCAAAGTAAGTTACATGAACTCACAGCATTTACATCTAAACTCATGGATCAGATGAACGCTTTTAGGCACAGGGTTACTGGGAGAAAATGCCTGTTCTTTTCTGAAAAGACTTTCTGATACAGTTAAAATCGTTGATGTTTTTATGCCAGTCAATGCCGGAGATGGTTAAATGTGTAGTTTAATGGGGCGTGAAAAGTCTGGAGAAATTATAGATTGATAATTAATCCCTCCAATTAAATTTTTGCTATGGAGAAACTGACAGAAGAAGGTACTTTAATTAATGTTCTTTGATGTATTTATATAAGAACCGTAACTGCTGAAGTGACACTCCAATCATTACATAAACATCTACATGCAGATGTAGCAGAAGAAAATATGAACATGGTTTGGTGGAAAATTGAATGAATGGAATAATGAATAAGTCATTTCAGGATCAGGTCTTTCCACATATGTGTTAATGAAAATGAACCCGATTTACAAATCATTGTCATTTTGTTGCTATTACAGTCTAACTGTAACATAAGAATTTGCTGACTTTACATATTTGTTAATTAGACTTTTCTCTGTTACACATTGATAACTCAAACACAAACTATAGTTTTTTTGTTGTTTTTTTCAAAACATTAAATAGCTTGTTTTTCATTTTAGCTGTTGGAGAGATAAATATAGAAGAACTGAGGAAACATGCAGGTATGACAATCTCATTTACATATATTTCATATGCATATATGTAAATATGATCTCTCACACACACAAGTTTTGAGGATTAATAATTGTTGCTTTGTTTTTTCCTCACAGTTAAGATCACTATTGACCAACATTATGTATCTCAAGATCTGAACATTTCTAAGGACCGTAAAATAGTGAAGCCCAGTAAAGATTATAAACCCACTGGAGAGGGATTTCCCTACAAATTATATGCATTTGGAGCCCAAAAATTTAAATCTGGACGTCACTATTGGGAGGTTGCGCTGGCGCGTCCACCTAAAACTCCTAAAAACTACTGGTTAATTGGTGTGGCGAACGATGGAAACTTTTGTGTAAAAGACAAATCTTTCACTCCATCAAACGGTTACTGGTTCTTGTGTTCAGACGGTCCTAATGGCTTTTACACCAACTCTGATCCACCAGTTAAACTCCCACTGACGCCGAGACCTGAACAACTGGGAGTTCTGTTAGATTATGGTGGCGGTCAGCTGTCATTTTACAATGTCAAAGAGAGGAAACATCTGCTGACCATGAGCACCAGATTCACTGGATCAGTCGCTCCGCTCTTTAATCCAGGAGCAGGAGATCAGAGTCCACTTGAAATTCTGGATTGTCCAAAACCGGTAGAATCACCAGTAGAGTCCAGTGAACCTTTACTGGGTAACACAGAGACTACACCGGACACAAGCGGCGCGATGAAACGCATCAAAACCAAATAGAAATCATTATAATCAGTGATGCTGTCTACACTGGATGCTCCGCTCTATCTCTGCCGTACCCCACACACACTGAAGCTGTGGCAACACATTAGTGATAGTTCAGCGATGTTCCACGGTCTATTATCTCTTAAAGTATAGTGATGTATGAAATAAAGTTCACACAGAAGTCACTTTCAAACCAAGCAGCTTCTGTTTGTCTGCGCGCCGAATTCAAGTCATCCTGATCTGAAAAACGAGCCAAATCCCAGCAGAACAAAATGTGAAAGTACATTTGATATTGTAAGATATTTTCAACAGATGGACACTTTGTGGACTTTGTAATACATGTATTATATAACCCATACTGTAAATGATACTAAAGTACACTTTGATTGATTCTGTAAGACACATTATTATAAAAGACACAATAAATAAATCATCAAAATACTTATTTTTTCTTTATAAATGAGATCTTGAGGAGAAAAACCCCCAAAGCACAATCTGATTCAAACACACTGAGACTTCAGACGTGATGATGTAAAGTGACGTTAGTGAGACACACAGACTCACAAGCCGTTTCTCAATGTCAAGGAAGGATCCTCGGAAGCAGGAATTTCGTCATCGACATCCGTCGAAGGACTGTTCCAATGTCGAGGATCCTCAGAATTTCAACCAAGGACCGAGTCCTTCATTCGGAAAATATCCCATACACAGGAAAGGATGCATATGTGTAGCCTTCGCGCTCTCTAATCGCCCACAATCCTATGCGCGCAGCTTTGCTATCTTGTTCAAAAGATATAAAATGTCGGACGTTAGCGGAGTCGGAGCATATGCTTTCAAATGTAAATAAATTTACATTACCATACATTTGTTATAACCGTCATATAAGTAAAGTTTAACGTTTAAATGCCAGTAGATTTACTACCGTTGATATTACAAATTATACAAATGACGTTATTGATGGCTAACTGAACCGGACCTGTCATGACATTTAACAATTGTTAGCTTGGTTGCCGTCACCAGCATTTCTTTTATTAATAATTAGTTAAGTTGTACAAAGTAATTTAACGTTAATATTATACCATTCACAGCGTTATTCATAGCTTTCTCGTCTTTTTTAACAGGGACCAAGGAACAAACGGAGGCGTTCATACGAAAAATAAAGTCAATTAAATTGAACTTGTTTTGTCTTTGCCCCTTGATTATTTAATATAAATGTCCAGTCATGATTTATTTAATATAAACGTCCGGTCAAATTTGTATTTAATATATAAACTGTATATCCTTTTTTTAAAACCTTGTTCTTTAGACTACAATAGAAAAAAACTTTGTTAACAAATAACTAGCATGTGAAGCCTAAAACAATCTATTGAACAATATCTTCACCCTTATTTACAACATTTTGTGAAGGTATTCCAAGCTCTACAAATAGCTGACCTTTTCACTGACGTACGGACGTGCACTTGCTAGCCTGTTCCATTTACGTGTTCTCCGAATGCTAAAGAGGAGCCTCGCCTAGCCTAGCCTAGCCTAGCCTAGCCTAGCCTCTGAAGGAAATGACTTGGAAGAACGCGTCCTGCCAAGGAAGTATCCTTGACATTGAGAAACACCTACACACTTGATTTGGTTTAAGTGCACCAATGCTTTTGTGGCCACTGCTGTAAACCTCTTAAATGTGAAATTAATTTAGCAATTCTCTTTCTCTCTTCTCCATTAATTACAGTTGTGGATCCTTGATCTCGACACTAATGAACACTCGACACTTGGATACACACACTGACATGATTGTAAAGTGCTGTGGGTGTACAGTAGTACATATGAAAGCTCCATATATAAATGCCCCATTCATTCACTAAAGACCAGCAGTCTGATTATACCCCGAGCTCAGTGAATATACCCCGAGCTCAGTGAATATAACCCGAGCTCAGTGAATATACCCCGAGCTCAGTGAATATACCCCGAGCTCAGTGAATATACCCCGAGCTCAGTGAATATAACCCGAGCTCAGTGAATATACCCCGAGCTCAGTGAATATAACCCGAGCTCAGTGAATATACCCCGAGCTCAGTGAATATACCCCGAGCTCAGTGAATATACCCCGAGCTCAGTGAATATACCCCGAGCTCAGTGAATATAAGCCGAGCTCAGTGAATATAACCCGAGCTCAGTGAATATACCCCGAGCTCAGTGAATATACCCCGAGCTCAGTGAATATACCCCGAGCTCAGTGAATATAAGCCGAGCTCAGTGAATATAACCCGAGCTCAGTGAATATAAGCCGAGCTCAGTGAATATACCCCGAGCTCAGTGAATATACCCCGAGCTCAGTGAATATACCCCGAGCTCAGTGAATATAACCCGAGCTCAGTGAATATAAGCCGAGCTCAGTGAATATAAGCCGAGCTCAGTGAATATAAGCCGAGCTCAGTGAATATAACCCGAGCTCAGTGAATATAACCCGAGCTCAGTGAATATAACCCGAGCTCAGTGAATATAACCCGAGCTCAGTGAATATACCCCGAGCTCAGTGAATATAACCCGAGCTCAGTGAATATAAGCCGAGCTCAGTGAATATAACCCGAGCTCAGTGAATATAAGCCGAGCTCAGTGAATATAACCCGAGCTCAGTGAATATACCCCGAGCTCAGTGAATATACCCCGAGCTCAGTGAATATACCCCGAGCTCAGTGAATATACCCCGAGCTCAGTGAATATAAGCCGAGCTCAGTGAATATAACCCGAGCTCAGTGAATATAAGCCGAGCTCAGTGAATATAAGCCGAGCTCAGTGAATATAACCCGAGCTCAGTGAATATACCCCGAGCTCAGTGAATATAACCCGAGCTCAGTGAATATAACCCGAGCTCAGTGAATATAAGCCGAGCTCAGTGAATATAAGCCGAGCTCAGTGAATATAACCCGAGCTCAGTGAATATACCCCGAGCTCAGTGAATATACCCCGAGCTCAGTGAATATACCCCGAGCTCAGTGAATATACCCCGAGCTCAGTGAATATACCCCGAGCTCAGTGAATATAACCCGAGCTCAGTGAATATACCCCGAGCTCAGTGAATATACCCCGAGCTCAGTGAATATACCCCGAGCTCAGTGAATATAACCCGAGCTCAGTGAATATACCCCGAGCTCAGTGAATATACCCCGAGCTCAGTGAATATACCCCGAGCTCAGTGAATATAAGCCGAGCTCAGTGAATATACCCCGAGCTCAGTGAATATACCCCGAGCTCAGTGAATATACCCCGAGCTCAGTGAATATACCCCGAGCTCAGTGAATATACCCCGAGCTCAGTGAATATAAGCCGAGCTCAGTGAATATAAGCCGAGCTCAGTGAATATAACCCGAGCTCAGTGAATATAACCCGAGCTCAGTGAATATAACCCGAGCTCAGTGAATATACCCCGAGCTCAGTGAATATACCCCGAGCTCAGTGAATATACCCCGAGCTCAGTGAATATACCCCGAGCTCAGTGAATATAACCCGAGCTCAGTGAATATAACCCGAGCTCAGTGAATATAACCCGAGCTCAGTGAATATAACCCGAGCTCAGTGAATATAACCCGAGCTCAGTGAATATAACCCGAGCTCAGTGAATATAACCCGAGCTCAGTGAATATAACCCGAGCTCAGTGAATATAACCCGAGCTCAGTGAATATACCCCGAGCTCAGTGAATATACCCCGAGCTCAGTGAATATAACCCGAGCTCAGTGAATATAACCCGAGCTCAGTGAATATAACCCGAGCTCAGTGAATATAACCCGAGCTCAGTGAATATAACCCGAGCTCAGTGAATATAACCCGAGCTCAGTGAATATAACCCGAGCTCAGTGAATATAACCCGAGCTCAGTGAATATAAGCCGAGCTCAGTGAATATAACCCGAGCTCAGTGAATATACCCCGAGCTCAGTGAATATACCCCGAGCTCAGTGAATATAACCCGAGCTCAGTGAATATAACCCGAGCTCAGTGAATATAACCCGAGCTCAGTGAATATAACCCGAGCTCAGTGAATATAACCCGAGCTCAGTGAATATACCCCGAGCCGCAGGAATGACTGACACCTGATATGCAGAGATGAGATGTTTGACATACCTGTCCACTGTACTCCTCCTTCATGACTCCTCGTCTGATTTCTTGCTCTTCTTCTTTTGGGCGAGGGCTGGTTTGGGAGCCGTCAGCTGATTGGCTGAATTTGATGCTGTCAGAATGAGAAAATGCAGAAATGTGAGAAACTCATTCACTGAAAATGAAAGTTTCTGTTGCATGTTTCCTTACCAGAACTGATGCTTGATCGTGGCTGTAAAGGACAAAAGTTAAATTAACCCTTTATGGTACGGCGTTGCCATATGGCAATATTAATTTCTACTCATTATTGTTCAGAAAAAAATAAAATGTATTGCACTATGGGAAATAAAAGGGCAGGTCTTAAGGTAGCCAATGATGTGCTGTTTTTAAGTCACATGACATTTGAATGTCCTCTAGAACTCTCTTTCCCACGGTCACCGTCACACTGGTGCTCAAAAAATTACTCTACTAACCTCTATTATTACTCTACTAACCTCTATTATTACTCTATTAACCTATATTATTACTCTACTAACCTCTATTATTACTCTATTAACCTATATTATTACTCTACTAACCTCTATTATTAATCAACTAACCTCTATTATTACTCTACTGACCTCTATTATTACTCTACTAACCTCTATTATTACTCTACTAACCTCTATTATTACTCTACTAACCTATATTATTACTCTACTAACCTCTATTATTAATCAACTAACCTCTATTATTACTCTACTGACCTCTATTATTACTCTACTAACCTCTATTAACCTATATTATTACTCTACTAACCTCTACTAACCTCTATTATTACTCTACTAATCTCTATTATTACTCTACTAATCTCTATTATTACTCTATTAACCTATATTATTACTCTACTAACCTCTATTATTAATCTACTAACCTCTATTATTACTCTACTGACCTATATTAACCTCTATTATTACTCTACTAACCTCTATTATTACTCTATTAACCTCTATTATTACTCTATTAACCTCTCTTATTACTCTAACCTCTATTATTACTCTATTAACCTCTATTATTACTCTACTACCTCTATTATTACTCTACTAACCTCTATTATTACTCTATTAACCTCTCTTATTACTCTACTAACCTCTATTATTACTCTATTAACCTCTATTATTACTCTACTGACCTCTACTAACCTCTATTATTACTCTATTAACCTCTCTTATTACTCTACTAACCTCTATTATTACTCTATTAACCTCTATTATTACTCTACTGACCTCTATTAACCTCTATGATTACTCTACTAACCTCTATTATTACTCTATTAACCTCTATTATTACTCTACTGACCTCTACTAACCTCTATTATTACTCTATTAACCTCTCTTATTACTCTACTAACCTCTATTATTACTCTATTAACCTCTATTATTACTCTACTGACCTCTATTAACCTCTATGATTACTCTACTAACCTCTATTATTACTCTACTAACCTCTATTATTACTCTAATAATAATAGTAAAACTACTATAAAATACAGCAGTATTTTATGAAAAGTGCAGAGTCAGCTCTCCCATGTGATGAGAGTGAGGATGAGTTCCCAAATGATTGGGAATGATAGGGATTAGATGATGGAGATCTACTTATTTTTGCTTTGCATTGGTAGAATAAAAAATTTAAAAAATAAATTTAAAAAATAGAATAAATACATCTATAACCCTATTGGAGGATCAGATCCAACCATTAAACAACAGTAAAACTCAGATTGTTCACTTAAACAGGGTCAAGCAAAATGCAAACCTGGATTTCTCTATGAATATTCCCAAAGCTGTTCATTCATCAGATTAATGTCTAAAGAACAGGCTGATGAAGATTCTCTCCTCCTCCTCCTCCTCCTCCTCCTAACCAATCTAAATTAATACATTTATTTTCACTAACAATATATTCATGATTATATGACGTTTCATCATCCTTTCCACGCTAAACACACAGCGAAGTATTAATGTAATAAATGCACGCTGTTGTTAAGAGAGACGTTTTTAATCTTTTTATCATCGATTCATAATGATCTATATCGCACACCGCAGGCTTTTTCTACAGTCGATCCATGAGGAAAAATTCCTTGAGATCTGTGTGGATTTTCCATTAGCTAGTCAATAGCCTCGTAAAAACAGAAAACACACACAAAAACACATTTATGCTTATGAAGCGGTTTTAATCATATGATCATGGCGTGTTTTCATTGCAGATCACGTTATGTTTAGAAACTGAAAGTTAGTTAAGAGGAGGAAATAGCCTACGGCATGAAAATCAGGTGATAGATTCTGATTTCGTCTATTTTTTCGTTTATTTTGACTCTGTTGTTGAGTGAACGCGTCGACAGCTCATCTTCAGATCACTGTGGTTTAACAGACGAGTCTTTTCCTCCGGTGAGTTTCTGTTCCTCACTGAACACGACAGTCTGATCATATTTCTCTCACATGATTCGTGTGTTTCTGTAAAAATCCCGTATAGTATGTGAGTGTCTGTATTTTCACAGGAATGTTGCCTATTTTTGTCGCTTTACTGGTGAATCTCTTCATAGAGACTTCTGGTAAGAACATGTTTTATAATAATAAATTGTATTTCATATGGGGCATTTACACTTTTGCACAAATTGAATGTGGTTTTAGGAACCCCAGCAAGAAGTGCGTTGTAGTCAATGTTTTAAAAAAACAAAAGTATTGATAAGCCTTTCAGTCACAGGAAAAAATAGGGCAAAGTTGCAATATTTCTGAGATGAAAAAAGGAATTCTTAAAGTTGTGTTCTTAACAGTTTCGGTCAAAAGACAAACTCAAATCAAATATAACTTCTAATTATTTTTATTTATTTTTTTAGTTTGGAACAGAGCAGTGGCGTGCACAGACCTCCTCAGGGGCGGAGGGACCAAAAAGGGCACCATTTTTTTTATTTAAATTTAATTAACAGTAGCCTACCTGCATTTGTATTCTCTCTTTTCAGCCAGGGATGCTTCCTTTGGCTGCATCAGACAGTTTTTTTAATTATTCTTTCTTTCCTTGGCATTCTAAGAATGTTGATACAATTATTGCATAACACATCAAATGAAAATAGGAAAATGATGATAATATTACTAAATATTATTTACTTTACCAAACAAAACAGTGAGAATCAAGAAGGTAATGGTCTCTAATCTCTAAAAACTAATATTTTTAGTTTTGTTGATGTTGTAAATTAAATTTTTTTATTTATTTAACCTTTATTTAAACAGGTTTGTCTCATTGAGATATAACATCTCTTTTTCAAGAGAGACCTGGCCAAGATAGCAGAACAAATTAGATCACACAATCACAAAACAAACACAATCGCAAAACAAACACAAAAGAGGCAAAGACAACTCAAGTACATTTCAATTTAAATAAAAGTGCCGTTAATTAAAACATTTGCACGTGTGGATGGATTCATGTTCTATAGTTTTAACATAACTTTTAAAATCATTTAAGGAAATTAGACACTGTAGTTAAAGTGTTTTCTGTAGATCATTCCAAGTAGAAGGTGCAAAAAACATGAAAGCCTTTTTGAACAACTCTGTCCGGGCTTGAGGTACATTCAATGAAATAGTTTTCTGGGACCGTAAACCATAGGTGCTTTGTGTAAAAGAAAGAAATTCAGAGATGTAACATGGAAGTCTGCCTATAATGCCCTTATATATAAAGATATAAAGGTGAGTAAGCCGGCGATTTGACAGAGAGGGCAAATTCACTGTGGAGTAAAGTGTACAGTGATGAGTGAGGGGTTTGCAATTAGAAATAAATCTTAAAGCTCCATGAAACACAGCATCTAACATCTGAAGATACTTTGATGGTGCATTCATATACAACAGATCACCATAATCAATAATAGAGAGGAATGTGGCATCGACTAGTTCCTAAAGAAAAAACCTAGCTTCAATTTCAACTTTTTTACTAGATTCTGTATATGAAGCTTAAAAGAAAGGTGATCATCAATTAAAAATCCTAAATATTTATAAGATGAAACTACCTCAATTGTTTTACCCTGATCAGTAACAATATTTAGGTCTAACTAATTTTTCCTTGCGTTTTTCCTTCCTAATGTATGTATTATATGTATAAAAGACAGTGTTAGCTATCATGAATCAGTAACACTTTACAATAAGGTTTCACTAGTTAAATTAGTTAACATTAGCTAATAATGAACTACACTTCTCATTTATTAGTTAATATTAATTTCAGCATTTACTAAAACATTCAAATCAAAAGTTGTATTTGTAATCATTAGTTAATGCACAGACTGTGACAACATGAATAAACAATTAACAGTATACAGTAACAAATGTGTTGCTCATGGTTAGTTCATGTTACTTGAGTAATGAACAAATGAACCTTATTGTAAAGCGTTACTATGAAATCAAAGATACAAGTTCCTTACAATTTAGAGTTGGACATGGACTTAAGATTTCATTTAACTAGATGTATTTCCCCTTGCACTTTTATTCCTTGGATAAAAACGAATGGCATTGTCACTCAGAATGCGTCTATAATCGAGTTATACTTTTATTATAGTTAAGTATAACTCGCTTGCTGCTGCCGCAACTTTTAGAGTGGCATGGTGATGGTATAAATGTAATTTTCCGTATTAGCTTAAACGTTCCCTGCTGCTCGTTTGAAGACTCGCGCGGACTGCTGCGTAGTGCGTTCCAGAGCCGTTAAATGCGTTAAATTAAGCCTGAGTGATCTTTAGAGCAATCCAAGGGATGTATATAAATGCAAAAAATTAAGGGGCTTAAAACCGAACCCTGAGGGATGCCAGAAGGGACAGAGAACAAAACTAGCAGAAAGATAAGATCTAAAACTGGTTAAAACAGTCAGAAACACCAAAGACAGTTGCAAGATGGTTGAGTAAGAGGTTGTGATTGACAGATGCAGGACTGGACTGGGACAAAAAAATCGGCCCGGGCATTTTGGCCCAGACTGGCCCACTATAAACATTTAAACACAACCGAACTTTGTACGCCCTTGAATATGTATACCAGCAACTCCTATTAAAACCACCAACGCCTTGTAATGAGTGAGCAGGAATGGGTAAGAGTTAACAGATGAAATAACTACTGAGTGTAAAACACAATTCTCCAATTGCATTGGCAATACCAGTGTTTCTCACAAGATGTTTCAATAATATCGGTAAGTGTAGCCTACCTCTGTCCCTCTAGGGGGGTTTGGGGGCATGCTCTCCCATAAGAACATTTTGTGCTTTTTAATGTTAAATTCATCAATCTGGTGCACTTTGAGAGTTCAAAATTAAGAGCTCTAACCCATATTCAGTGTGCAAATAAACACAGAAAAACTCAAAACTCTTTTAGTTGTGATATAGTGTCTGTCTACATTACACTACTAAATAATTAATCATAGTTATAATATTAATCACATGACAGTAATAGCCATATATTGTAAAACACATGCACTGAAAAATAAAAGCAACTTTCATAATTAGTTTAGAACTAATTTCTATACTTGAAAGAGATAAACACATTATCTTTTATTTTGATGGAAACTGCATCAAGCTTTTATTTTAGCGGAAAACATGGTTTACAAACGGGTCTCATACTCTCATTACAATTCTAGTAAAATGCATAATCGTCAAAGATGCAGATGTGGAAATAATGCGTAACTGGGTAATGGGTTCCTTCTCATAGCCTGTGTCCTGAAAGTAGCCTAGTTCTGCTAACCACAGGTCTCTACACTCACTAATGTCTCTCCTGATCCTCCTCACTCCTCGTCAGACACTTGAAGGGCCTGTTTCTTTTATTCACGCCATTTCTCTGCACATTCCTTGCGTTTCTTCTCCATCGCTCTGACTATTTTGACAGATACACGCTGACACTGCACGCTCGCACAGAGCCCAGAGGGGAGGGGATTAAAGATGTGATTGGCCCAGCCCAGTGTCAATCAAGAAAATAACCAATGGGCCGCTGATCTCCGTGTTTCATGGGCCGGTCTGTGAGAAAGAAAAAAACCCACGCTGACTTTTTTGTCCAATGCGTTTCAACGGCACAAAGATCCCAGCGCCGCGGCCGCCAATTAAGCAAAACTAAACGAATGGGCCGCCGAAACGAGTTGTATGGGCCGTAAAAAAAAAGTATGAGATCTATCGGCCCAAAAAGCACCTCGGCCTGAATAATGTGAATAATCTGAAACAATTGTGTGAAGTCTTTCTATAGGATATTACGCCACTGTGTTACAGCGCTTAGACATGGAAGGTTATTAGGTCATGTGACACCAACCAAGCAAACATCTTTTGTTCTAAGAACGTTTTCCCAAACATTCTGTTTTGGTTTTGGAAACGTTAAAGTGTCCAGTTTTCTTAATGTTAGAGGAGCATTTTCTAAAAGTTTAGTATGATGTTCTTGAAACATTCTGAATTTCTTTCAACTTACTCAACTTATTCTAGCAATGTTGATTTGTTACATTCCAAGAACATTACAACATCCTGTTTCCTTAAAGGCACAATATGTAATTTTTCTGCTTTAAAAATAGCAAAAATAACTGTATCTATGTTATATATTTCTTTTAGTTGTGTACTTACATTATCCCGATAGTTTCCACCAACTTTCAAATCCGGAGAAATGTATAGTTTAATTCGAAGACACAGGACGTTTCTTTATTTCCGTTTCGTCGCCTTTCTATGGCGTCATATAACCGTTGACTCCTCCAAGTTAGTTTCTCTAACTTCCTGCTGAACCCGGCGAAACCATAGACATCATATAGATGGGTGAAAAAACACACAGGGAAACACCGGACGCTAGGGCTTTATATATTGGGGAAAAATGGCATCGCGGTATTTTATTTTTCTGCGATATTGCGATATTTAACCAGATGTTGATTAATAAGCGCAAGCGTGAGGCAGAGAGAGTATTAGTATGATGCTCCTGAAACCAGGGGCGTCACAAACCAGTTTGACTTTATTCCTGTCAGACGTCTACAGAAGATCTTATTGAATGAACAGAGGATTAGTTGTTGATGTTTTATTGAAAATGTTTCGATTTGTTTCAAACAGTGTTTGCTTTAGTTGGGCTCTTGACCATTGACTTTTGTTTGATGATTTCTCTTTCAACAATTGCAGATGTTTTCACAAAATTCATTGATGCATTGAAATTCTGCATTGAAGGAGATTGTGAAAAGGCAGATCAACATGTCCATTTGAATGGCCGTCAAATTACTACATTAAAGTAATTTAAACAACTGCCTTTTCTGTAGTTTCAAAACGGAAATAATTATGGGATGTTTGCAGCTGTTGACAACGTCTTGTGTAATAGTTGAGACACACTTAGACAAACACTCATCATACAAACCTCATCAATGGTGATAATTTAAAAAAAAGTTTTAAAAAAGTAAAATAATTCAGCTGCATAGTTTATTCATGCCGCAATGCATGCTGGGAGCCATGAAGGAGTTTTGTATGCTGGCATGAAGCATGTTCCCATTGTTGCCTTTCATTGGTGATTGTTGATGTCTGTGAGTGTATACTAATACTAATACTGCAACTACAGGAAACACTGATCACTACGGTTCCTCTTTCTTCAGTGATTTTACTCATTAAAGCAACTCCATGGAACTTTTCCTCTTCGGTCCCCCTACTGGTTGGAAATGAAATTGTCCATTACCGCTGTTGTAAAAAATGTAGGCTATAGGCTTTAGAAGGAATGATGTCCACAGACAAGGTAGAGTATGTTACATGATTTCATGAAAGTATGATGTATTGTGACATCAGAAACGAAGAACCACTATATAATGACTATTGTAACGCTTGACGTAAAGCAAGTCAAATTTGTAGTTTTCTTATGTGTGAAACGCATAGTCAAACTTGCGTAGTGTAGTTATAGCAGATTTAGGACCGCAAAGCCAATCCAGAAGTGCCTTTCATCCTGTTACGACTTGATGAACCACTGATACGATTTTGGAAACATTATTTTAAGATAAAAAATGTCCATAGTGTTGCTTTAACATCAGGTGACATCACTAATGGTCATTGAGCGTGGGAGGTTACATTTAGACAACAACAATGAGGGTATGCTTACAATGTACTAAAAAAAGAAAACTTTATTTCTGTTATTCGCATACAGACGAATATGTTGTCAAAACGATCCCTGTCCACACGGATCTGCAAAAACTACAAAAAATGCTGCATTATTCATGCCAAGCCAGTAGATGGCAATGTCACTTTGTAAAGAAACACTGCACAAGCGTGATCAGTTGTTCAGCAACATTTAAAGCAGTTTTTTAAATCGGAAATTTCGCGGGCATTAAAATCACGCAATCAGGAGAATCGCTTGAGGGCGAAAAAGATATCGATCATATTCAAGTGTTTCCTCGAATTCTCCGTGATGACAAACAGAAATCTGCTTAATCTGAAAGGGACTTCTGTGTGAGCTGTGCTTCATACATCACTATGGACTTTTTGCATGTGAAATTTCCCTGAAATATCGATTTGCTAAACTGACCAAGTCTTATTTATTTTATTTGTCACAAAAAACATAGGCTACAGATTTAGAATCACTGTGACAAGTAAATATAGCACATGCATACAGTATAGACCTTATGCGCCAGAGAAACGAGGCCATCTTTAGATTATTGTCTTTGAACTTCCGTCTTTGCGGTCGCTCTGTGTATCTCTATGGCATCGCTGTCCAGGAGTAATTAGCTTTTGAAGTGGATTCACTAATTGTAAAGTTAACGAAAGTTATGAGCATTGTAATGTTTATCATATGCATTGTAAAGCAGATGTCTTGACAAATGTTGACCGGGAAATTTTTAAACGAGCCGTTCATTCATAACTACACAAGATCGCTGTGAAAATACAGACCGGAAGTCAAAAGACCACGAGCGCTGAAAAGGGGCGGGGCTACAGAAGCTCTATATAATGCATGTATTACATTGGATGTGTCTCTGTGTCTCTCAGTGTCGCTCACCGTTGTGGTTCCTCATGATCAGACAGTGGCTCGTGTCGGGTCCACAGTCACTCTGCCCTGCTGGATCTCTCCTCCTGAGAACGCTGAGGTTCTGGAGATCCGCTGGTACCGTCATGACCAGTTCAGCAACCCTGTTCTCTTCTATCAGCATGGGAAGGTCCAGGACGTCCAGGAGGAATCGTACAGGAACAGAAGCTCACTGACTCTGCGCTCTGATCAGTCTGGTGGACTGAAGGATGGAGACGTCTCTCTACGGCTGGAGAATCTCACAGTTCAGGATGACGGTTCATTTCACTGTTATGTCAGTGGAGAAACTGGATATGGCAGCGGAGAGGTGGTTCTCAAAGTCACTGGTGAGTCAAAAACTAAATTATACAATAAATTATGTTTTATGGATCTACAGCTTATTAAGAGAATAATTCACCTATTTTGTTGCATGAGTATGCTTTTCTCCAGATTTCAATAAATCAGATCTATAAATCTGAAACCAATAGAATATGATGTCAGCCGGACTTACGCAAATCAGTCAAATCGGTTGTTCCCTGTCAGTATGCTTCTGGTCACCGAAGTGGCTACTCTAACTACAACAGAGGCCAGCCTTGAGAGGCTTAGTAGATTCACTTAGTAGATTATCTTGCAGAATGGAGGATTCTGCCTAACATATCTGAATGGGTCCTGCAGATCTATAGAAAAAGGTTACAAAATCCAGTTTGGTTCTCGTCCACCACGATACAACAGGGTGTTACTCGCAGTAGTACATCCAGAACAGGCTCTGGTGATGGAACAAGACGTGAAATCTCTTTTAGCAAAGGAAGCTATAGAACCGGTTCCTCTACGCGACAGAGACTGGAGGGTTGCGTCCTATATTAGACCTTTGCTGAGCCGGGTTTGGTTCTGACAACAGAGTGTCGTAAAGCTGCACCTGCAGCTGACAATGCTAATGTGTCCCAACTGGCAGCCAGCCCAGCTGAAATGGACTTTTTTGATTTTGAGAACCAGCCCACAGAAAGCTTCTCAGCAGAAAATGAAGTAACTGACTATTTAAGGTCAGGCTATGAGCTTGAGATTCTGAATCAGTTCCCAAACCTCAAAAAGATGTACATGAAATACAACACTCCAACTCCATCCAGTGCACCAGTGGAACGGCTGTTCAGTTTAGGTGGATTGGTGCTTTCCCCGAAAAGGAACAGACTGTGTGATAGGAGGTTCGAGAAGCTTCTGCTGATGCGATATAACCACTGTTTCACTCCGAAAGAAAGCAAAAAAACATAGGGCTTGTCAGGGTAGCCATGAAACGAGACTGGACTAACAGCCTAAATGTGGCATGCAACAGCATTTTCTGTTTTGATCAAATTATTTTTACTCTTCTCTGCACTTTACTATTAAAAGATGTAAATGTTAATAATTTGGAATACAGTCAGGAGATACTTTCATTTTAATTATTTTATTGCTGTATTTTATTTACATCTATTCGAATGAAGGGTTTTACAAAAAATATTTTTATTTTATATGCTGGAATATGCAGAAATATAAGTTAACAGAAGGACGACTTTATTTCATTAAAATATGGTGGAATGTGCAGAAAATAGGTTTAAATGTTCAACAATTTTCTTCAAGTCTGAGACTTTTGCATTTAATTACATTTTTGCTTGATGTAATGTGCATAAAGTTAAAATATTGAAACTTATAAAACAAGTTTTAAAAAAGAGAATGTTTCATTTGATTCAATTCTAGATGATAGAATTCGGCTGAAAGGTCTATTGCTTTATAGTGTATTCAGGTCGTGCATCATGTTTTTGAAAAGTAACTTAGTAAAGTAACTAATTACTTTTGAAAATAAGTAATCAGTAAAGTAACTGGATTACTTTCTTGGAGAAGTAATCAGTAACTAATTACTATTTCCAAGTAACCTGACCAACACTGGTCAAGACCAGGAAAAGCTGAACCTTGTTTGTCCAGTTAGAACATTGGATACTTATGTCCACAGAGCTGGGGATCAGCTGGTCTGTTTTGGGTCACGTAAGAAAGGGTGTATCTAAACAGACTTTTAGCACGTGGATAGTTGAGGCTATCTTTCTTACCTATGAAGCTTCTGGACATTTTAAAGTTACCATAATCAACAGAATGTTTGGAAAACATTCTTAGATCAAAGATTTGTTAGCTGGGAAGCAGCCTCCATTAATCGACTAGAGATGCATTTACCCAAAGAAAATATACTTGCACAGTGATTGTAGAACGTCTGTCTCTCCTCTTCCAGCTTTAGGATCCGCTCCTGTCCTGTTTCCACAGCCTCTGGATGATGGACGTATGAACGTCAGCTGTAAGTCCAGTGGCTGGTATCCAGAGCCGGACGTCTCCTGGAGGTCAGATGAGCGAACGGCTCTCCGTCCTGGAGGAGGGTCTCGCAGTCGTGGAGCAGATGAGATGTTCTCTGTCCACAGCTGGACGGCCGTCTCTCACTCGGACGCTCATCTGGTCTCATGCTCAATGTCTCTCAAGACTGGAGAGTTTAGAGAAGGAAGATTGAACATTCAAGCCATCATCCCTTCAGGTCAGAGAACATCTTAGAACAAACATATTTGTAGATATCCGGAGTTCACACTGTCTGTTTTCGGGATTGACAACCGTATTTTCTTACCGGTGTGAGTTTTGAAATGTCCTCACTTGTTTGGTTATAGAATGCGATTGTTACTCCTGTAAATAATGAATAACCGTGTGTGAACGTGACATCAAATACAGGACTGACCACTGTATTCTGCTGTGTGAATAATGGCCATAGTGATCAAGTTTGCTTCAACTCCAGGCTTGTGATCAGTTTCCTGCACCTTCATTTA
The DNA here is from genome assembly GCA_031834385.1 of Semotilus atromaculatus. NCBI lineage: Eukaryota > Metazoa > Chordata > Actinopteri > Cypriniformes > Leuciscidae > Semotilus > Semotilus atromaculatus. The sequence continues at coordinate 1,519,385 of JAULUF010000074.1, read as the reverse complement.
TTTATGTTAACTTAAGTTACATCTTTAATTGACTTTGTGCAAATATAATTTATAATCAATTATTTATTTAGAAATGTTCAGCTGAATAGGCATAATGTGTCTTTGTTACTTAAGGGTTAATCAGTCTGACTTTTCAGTATCAAATTAGGCCAATCTACTTTTTTATGTAACAGACTTAAAAAAGTTATGAATAGTCTTAATAGTCTTATAGTATTAAAAACTGATAGATACAGTAGATACAAGTAGATACACCGCTCTACAGTAATTTGAAAGTGATTGCAGTACCAGTTTTGGCCACAATCTTACATACGGCTCCTTTAATCATTGTAATTGATTTATATATTTTGAAGGGGTTTAGACTGATCTGGTTTGTCTTCCTCTGATCCTCCAGATTCATCAGATCCATGGAAGGCTCTTTTCTTCATCGTTCTCATCTGTGCTCTGGGTTTGATTGGGTTGATCCTGTACAAATACAGAGACAAACTAACAGGTACAATCTGGTTAAAATAATTAAACTAATTTATCTTTAATAGTTTTTATTTTATGCTTATGTGTTGGTATTTTTATTTCAGGGAAGAAAACAGTTAAAGAAGGTAATTAAACTACACATATTTCCTTTTAAGAGCCAAAACAAATATGAATCACATTAACAGGAAATTTTATTGTGGTTTACAAATTCTGGAGTATTTGTGGAAACAATTAATGATTAAATCTTCTAAATAAAATTTTCTCTCATTTTAGCTTGTGACGAGGAAACTATGGAGAGTCTGACAAAAGAAGGTATCTGAAGAAGCGTAATTACTGCAATATACAAGATCAGCAATAATATCTGAAGCTATTCAATAAACTTCAAATAAATGCTCATGTGCATGTTGTAGCAGGAATATTGTACCAGAACACTGTATACTGTATGTCCACAATTACAGTTTTCTTTCTCCAAAACATTAAGTTATTTGTTTTTCAATTTAGTTGTGGAAGACAAAATTACAGAAGAACAGAAGAAAGACACAGGTAGGTTATGATGACACCTCAGTTATCCCAGCCAACATTTGTATGTGGGCCCATATGGGCATGAAATGGGCTGAAAAATGGGCCCCATGTAGGATTGTCTGCGGGTTCCATAATGGCCCCATGTTAACTGCCCAGATGGATTTCATGTAGGATTGTACTTGGTACTAGGCCGGACCCAAGTGGGCAACATGTAGACCCATCTCTGGCCCAGCTTTATACATACACTGTACAATATTTGTAAAGCTTGTTGTTTGTTCCATCCTTTTCTCTCCCGCTTTGCTCCACTCTCAGACTGATTAAAGATGAATAACGGTAAACAAATAAAATAACAGTTCTGCCCAATCCTGTTCCTGAAGATCTGCCTTCCTGCAAAGTTCATCTCTACCCCTGATCAAATCCCCCTTCATGAACACTAGATTATGACAGATGGTGTGTTGGAGGCTGGACCTGAACTCTGCAGGACGATCTCCAGGAACACGAATAAGAATCTCCTGATCTAAAATATCTCATCGTGCTTCAGATTGTATAGTTGAAATGTTTAAATTTTGCAGAATGACTATAAATGATATATAAATACAATCATACCATTCTTAAACATTTTGATTTGATAAGGTAAAACGAGGTGGTTACACATTGAAGCCACAGTGACACTCAGAGAAACACCAAATCACGAGACAGGTGTGATGGAAATCATTCAGTTTATGACTGTAGAACTCACACCCTCAGCAAAGTGATGAGGCTAGAATGACCTTTGACCCTGAGCCTAAGCAGCGTAACTGACAGCAATACAAGTTAATATCTAAAAGAAAGTCTACCTGAAAGAGTTCAAAGCATAATTTATTGTGGTTTACAGTGTCTGGAGTATTTGTGGAAGCTGAATGATAATTAATCCCTGCAATTCAATTTTCTCTCATTTTAGTTTGTGACGATGAATCTACAGAGAGAGTGACAAAAGAAGGTACTCGAAGAAGCTTAATCATTGTAATATCAGCAATAATATCTGAAGCAATGTGTATGTTGTAACAGAAATCTTGTACCAGAACACATTTCCAGCAAATTATAATAAGTGTATATGTCCACAATTACAGCTGTATTTTTCTGTCTCTAAAACCTTCAATTGTTTGTTTTTCAATTTAGTGGTGACCGACACAAATACAGAAGAACTGAAGAAAGACACAGGTAGGTTATGACATCTCAGTTATATATGCACACATTGTGGTTTGTTCCATCCTGTCCCCCTGTCTCTCCATGTCACGTTGTAGGATATGTTTACATGACAATGATATGCTTAAAAAGTTTTTCCTTTGAGTTTTCCGCTTACAGACAACACCATTATCAAAACGATTCCCATTCACACGGATTCACGAAAATTATTAAGACGCTGTATTCTGCTGACAGGCCATTAGATGGCGATGAAACACTATAGATTGAACGCGTAATACGCATGTGCATGATAACCCACGTTCACACTAAGACAGCCCCAAGGAGGCTCACAGGGAGCCTACGACTCGTAACGCTGTTAGGCGGAGCTCAGGTGAGCGGAGGCTTCAAGCCGAGTCTGACATCATGTTCTAACCAGCCTCTGTGCCGGACCGTCAGTACGGGAGATGATTGATGCTCTGAAAAAACACATCATGGGTTCAGCTTCAGGGCCAGTTGTAACACGCATCAGAGCCCCACCTGACCTCAGTCAGGCAGAGGTTAGTTACCCTCTGGAGCCCCAGAACACCACTCAGGGCGCTTGTTCTGGACCTCATCCTTGTCCCTGTTACCTCGCCTCTTTCTAAACTCACGCCGCCTCTGTGCTCAACCCTTCGAGGGAGTATGAGATAGAGGTCGACCGATAGTGGATTTTACCGATAACGATAGCTAGGTTGAGCCGTTCTTTAGCCGTACCGATAACCGATTAATCAACCGATAGTTTTTAAAATTGATACTGGATAAAAACAATTATTCACGATACAGCACAGCCTCTGGAACCTTATTGCTTAAACATAACACTCCAAGTAAAACAGTGCTGAACTTAATTATATACAGGCCTCTCTCTCTATATATATATATATATAAATAAAAACTGTATGAACCATGAAAACATGCTAAATGAAATAAATATATAAATATTGAGGTCAATAAAGACATTAATTCCAACTGAAACAAAAAGTAATTCTCTAAATAACAAATAAAACCAGTTACATTCAAAATGTAACTGTTTAACTCATCCAATACACGATTATTACAACATTATCAAACTCTGTAAACAATAAATCAACTCTGATTTCATGTTAAATACAATCAAAAACGCAGACGCAAGACGGCAAGTTGTATTTGGATGAAATGAGAGCGCGCGTCCGTTGTAATACATGGATGTGCGCTGTTATAATGCGTTGCTATTGATGACGGTAAATGTCAAAGAATCTTGCTTTAAAAAGTTTTTCCACTTCAAACACTGAAATAATTTTATCAGTTCTTTTTGAACACGAATCAAATGCTTTTCTGATTTGTTTATATGTTTCTGTCGGCTGTATATTGAACATAGCCTATCAGTTTACTATTTTACGTCTAGCTTTAAATATGCAACGCTGCATAATGAATGCATAAAACTGACCAGCTGTATAACGTTATAATCTAATGCAAATAGATGGTAACAATTGTGACATTAAACATTCAGGTCGGACTTAGGTTTGTTTTTTTTTCCGTGTTTTAACCGCTTGAGGTACTACTAATGTTAGCGTCCTCTCAGCCTCGAAGGCAAACAAACATGCGTTTCTTTCTCTACTAATGCAGCATCTAGTCAATAAATTAATCACTTTATAATGATATGACAAAATGTACTGTAGCCTATGAATACCTTTTCGCTGTCGGTGCTTTAAACGCGCATCTGATGTCAGGCTCTCCACGCAGCGTGTGCTCTCAGTGCAGCGTCACGTGTCGAAATAAACACGAGGCATCAGTGATAGTGTTTATTACACCTCTAGAGGGCGCTCTTGTACTGCATGATGCCAGTAGACCCTTCTCTGCTCTCTCGTACTGTTATAATGACAGCGCGCACTTCTCAGCCGCTCCAGCAACGGACGCAACCAGGAAAAACTATCGGTATGGATTTTTGCAGATAACGATAGTTCCACCAATCAACTATCGGTGCCGATTAATCCGATGAATCGGTCGACCTCTAGTATGAGAGGCGGCGCTCTCTTTCTGATGTCATCTCCTTTAGGACTCTTCTGAAAATGTACAACTGTCTCAACGGATGTGCCAAAAAGCTCGGAAGGTGAAACCGCCACATCGAGGAGGACGCATATCCATACTCCTGCATCCGCTCCACATCAGCATAATTTGCCTGTGAACGGTGGATGCGTACAGAATATGGCTTTTTCCAAGATCTCTGCTCCTCAGTGTGAAGATCTGGGAAAAAAGGAAGACTTGTATGAGCTGGTGGATTATGCCCTGAGAAAAAAAAAAAAGGTCCATGGTAGATCTAACCTATCCGTGGCATCCGACATATAACGTCCAACAACTCGTCGTATGCGGGGCAGGCGGGCTGAGAGCGCTCAGGGACATCGTCGTCCTCATCAGCCTCATCTGCACCGCTTGGCCTGGGGAGAGAGACACTCAAACCCCTCTCAAGCTCATCGTGAGCTCCTTCTGCGAGCCCCACGACTTCAGGTTCCTGCTCGCCTCGTCTGCAGAAGGTCCTGAACGGATCGCTGTCCTGATTCCATCGAGAAAATGGACAGACGAGAGCGAAGCTTTCTCAGAGGAGAATCTCTCATTTTGTTTCAGAGTTTATAGTTGAAATGTTTACATTTTGACAATCTATAAATACAATCATATGATTCTAAAACATTTTGATTTGATAAGGTAAAATGAGGTGGTTACACACAGATTTTAGTTTGTGACGATGAATCTACGGAGAAACTAACAAAATAAGTTTTCAAGTTGTTCTTTGGTATATTTTTTACAAGAATTGTAACGGCTGAAGTGACGCACTTATTAAATAAACATTAAAATTCATGTTGTAGCAGAAGAAAACATTAATATAACTTTTGGACTCCATTGTATATTTTACAAAGTGTTGCAGAAACATAGTATAAACATAATCAAATATACAACATTATGGGGAATAAACAATTCATAAAAGTTGATAAAAGTAAATTCTGTTATATATTGATGATACAGATACAGGAGTTCTTTCTCTAAAGTCTCAAATTATTTTTAGTTTTAGTTGTGGGAGACACAAATGTAGAAGAACTGAGAAAACATGCAGGTATGATGACATCATCTCAGTTATATATATGCATTTCATCATCTTTAGTCATATATGCACATATTTGTAAATATGATCTCACACACGTTGAAGTGCATTAATAATTGTTGCATTATTTTCTTCACAGTTCAGATCACTATTGACCGTGAGCATAAACATCCAGATCTGATAGTTTCTAGGAACTGTAAAATAGTGAGAAACGCTCCAGATTATAAACCCACTGGAGGATTTCCATATCAATTATGTGCATTTGGAGCTCAAAGATTTACATCTGACCGTCACTATTGGGAGGTAGATTTGGCACGAGGAGATGCTCCTCCTAAACACTACTGGTTAATTGGTGTGGCGAAAGAGGGATTTTTTTTCCGTGTAAAAGTCAGATCTGCTTTAACTCCATCAAACGGTTACTGGTTCTTGTGTTCAGACGGTCCTAATGGCTTTTACACCAACTCTGATCCACCAGTTACTCTCTCACTGACGCCGAGACCTGAACAACTGGGAGTTCTGTTAGATTATGGTGGCGGTCAGCTGTCATTTTACAATGTCAAAGAGAGGAAACATCTGCTGACCATGAGCACCAGATTCACTGGATCAGTCGTTCCGCTGTTTAATCCAGGAGTAGGAGAACAGAGTCCACTTGTAATTCTGGATTGTCCAGAACCTGTAGAATCACCAGTAGAGCCCAGTGACCCTTTACTGAGTAAGAGCTCAGACCCCTGACTGACCAATCCAGTGTGTTCAGACAGAATGAAGCTGTGTAGATGTGCACTGATACTGACACTGATGCCTTTCCCTCTTTCCCATCGTTACACATCAGAGTTTATCAGAGAGAACAAACACAGAAAAGAAGAAAACGCTATATAACCCAACAACAAATGGGTGGTAAAATGGATGGTGTCTTAGTTCTCATTCTAACAGCATCTCTACTGAATTCACCATATTTCTATTCAGTTTGTGAGGTGTAAAATCACACCAATAGAATAGAAACAGTCCAGAAGTAAATAGGGATTGAGAACTCAACTTCTTTCCCACATTCATCTAGCGTCTGAAAACAGAAATGATGAAGTGAGTTGTTTTTACACTTCTCACATATTAAAGAGTTCTTCATGTTCTCTCTGTTACTAACACACATCTGAAAAGACATCAACATACTACAACTATATTTTTTCCTTTCCTGCATTTATTTTTCTAATCTGTGGTCCTACTCTAAACTTCTGTGAATTATGAATATTGGCTCTTACGACAAACTGCTTGTTCTTCATTTGTAAGTCACTGATAAAAGCCTCTGATAACGAATAAATGTAAGTCCAAATCTTCAGGCTTACAGGAGGAACAAAAGACTTAAAGGGTCCCAAAATACAGAATAATGCTCACAAATAATTTTTTTTACTGTATATTGATGGAGAAGCATGATTTCTAAAATGTTTGATTAAAAAAATTCTAAAGGGGCCTTATGATATTTTACAGATTATCGTTGTACTTTGGGCTCTTACTTTTCTTTTATAAAACACTGTAACTAATATTGAAATGCACATTGATTGATGTTTTTGTTAATTTAATAAAAAACAATGATCTGAATTCCAAAGTCTGATACAGATGTCTGAGGGTGACTTCACAGGACAAGATGCGGTTTCACTTTATTTGGATGGTCCCTTTAACACATTCTGTGGACTATAAGTAACGTTGCTCCTACATGTCTACTAACTTTTTAATTTATGCGCAACCGCACGGGGAAAGACAGAGCTCACAGGAGGGAGCAGTCCTTCAGCTAATTCAATGTGCACCTGAGATTTGATATTTCGTTTCTTTTCTTGTTTTGAGATTGGTATCTTAAAATGAGCAGCAATAGAGACCAAATTATTCTTAGTAGGCTACAATGTTCAAAATTTTCAAGGCTCGGATGAGCCACAAAGTCCTCCAAATCAAACTCCATAATGAGACCGAAAAACACGGAGTCGAAACAAAAAAGGAGAAAAGAAAACGCCCCGCGTCAAGCCTCAAATCGCCAACAACAAAATACAAAGTAATCGCAAAACTACAAATGCACTGTAGAGTGAAGTGATTACTCAAAATAGACAGTGTACACTATAAACCAAGAATCAGCCCTTGCTTCTCCCTAACTATTCCTGCCTAACAAAATCTCCCCTCTCGAACTTAACCCTTACTCTTCACACAGTCCTGCGGCGGGTTTTTATGCACTATAAAACTAGTAAGTTTATGAGCCGATTTACAATAGACACAAAATCTTACGGACGTGCTCCAGAGATAACTGATTTCACAGTTAACATAACCGCGTCCCCGTGACACTATTAAAACAGCAAAATTAGGTGACGTCCAAGGGACGACACTCTTCCGCCTAACAGGAGAGCAAAGGCAAGCAAAACCACAGATCATGAGATTCACACTTCACTCACCTGCATTTCACGCGAGAACAATATCATAAATGCCACCAAACCGATGCAAAGCAAGCAACACCCACAGCTGAGACTCCCCGCTCCTGACTCGAGTTCAAAACCGTAAACATGACGAAACGGTGATGAACGGCCTCCTTCAAAAGGACATCTCCTTCCGTTTCATCTCCAGTCCTTCCCCAGCACCACCAATCAGAACTAAGAAAAACGGAAACAAGACAACATTAACATAATAAACCTTAATTAGAGGACTCCAGGGGCCCGTTCTTCGTACGTTGCTTAAAACATCCGAGATCAAACGAGACATCCAAGATAATATAATCGTGCTCATCATGATCCGGCTAATTTGGTTCTTCGAACACTCCTGCCGGTTATGATTAATATCGCTGGATTGAGTTATCTGAGATAATTGCGCGTTCATGCGCTGGGTTAAAAGGGGATATGTATCGATAGTAGAAACATTGATCAGCAACGCTGCTATTGGCTGCTCACCGTGGCCAAAGAGCGCGCACAGTTTTTCACCGCAGCAGAGCAAGAGTTATTGCTTGAAGGATATGCAGAATTTAAAAACTTAATAAAAAATGTTCACCTCACATGCGCAAAAGCCAGGAGAGAGGGCTGGCAATAAGTAGCAGACAAATTAAGTTTGTAGTGACCATGTTAGATGTTTTTATCACTTATTACAGTATATATTTTATATTTTAATTTTTTCTAAATATTAATAACTTTGTTCATAGTAAATGTCAGAGTCACCACCCACTACTAGAACATGGGAACAAGTAAAAGTGAAGTACTAGAATATTATACATAATGGTAATTTGTAGGCTTACTACTTATACTAATCTCTTTTAAAAAGACACTGTTAATAAATGTTCGCCTGTTTATAAAAGCCACCAAGAAAAAGGATGAGAAAAGAAAAGAAAAACAAACAGGTGGTGGTCCTGCAACCCCGTTATACCCAGGCAGAAGAGCTGGGCCTTGGGTTGTGGAGGGCATCAGTTCAGCTCTTCCTCAGACCCACAGACAGAGGCAGGAGCAGCAACTGTGTAAATTAACTTTAAATGATCCTAGTACACTGTAAAATAATTTGTTGCTGCATTAAATTAAGTAGGCCTATAATCCAAATGGCTGTCCAGTCATATCAACTGTTAACCCTTGAGTAGTAATGCATTGCTTTGACTTGTGAAAGTCTACATGTGTGAAACTACATGTAGTTAATGTAAAAAAATATGTTGCCATGAGTTATTGATCACATTTCCCCCAGTGTCATTGTAATGAAATTGTGTTTTCCTCTTTTGTGCAGTTTTAAACAATAGACCAACACTTTTATCTGTTCCCAAGAAAGTGGCTGAAGCATGTGCAGTAAGACTTTTACTAATGTTACATCAAAAGGGAAGAAAGTAGGCTACAACACTTTGTAATGTCCATTTTTCCCCAATGCACAGGACAGTGAAGAAACCCTCTCATGTATCTTTAAGTGCATAAATAACTTTACTTAATTTACACTTAAGTACCTATTATTTCTGAATGCAATATGAGTTGCATGAGTCCACATCTACAGAAAGGCCTACAGAAGAGTCTGACCAAAGCAGTGATGCAGAGGTTGGCAGTGTTGTACTTTTCCTTTTAATTGTTGATGCATAAGGCAAGTGTTGACAGGTTTACCCTATACCTCTAGAAAATAGAGTATTTTGAAAATACTTGACAACTTAAAGAAAAAAAAACTGGCACTAGAGATAGAGTTGCTTCAAAGGAACTTCAGAGTAAGTGCTAATATATTATTTCACACAGAGTACTATTGCTGACTTGCATAATATCTCTTATTGCAGGGAAAATATGATTATTATTGGCTTATCTTTACAAAGAACAATAAAATAAAACTCAAAGAATTCTAAGCATATTTGTCTTGTCTTTTATTAAACATAATTTTTTTTTCTGATGGTGCAATGGTGTGTAATATGGCACATGCAATGTCACAGGGCCTGTCAGGTGCAACCCTCAGACTCTTCAGACACTTTAGTTGGCTAAAGTTCACTTCATTGTGTGCCCTTGTCCTGATAGAGCTGCACTGTAACTGGTCTGGGGTTTGGGTCAGGGAATGGGGTCATAAAACACCTGTCTCCAAGCAGGATCCTGTAATCACATGTATAATAGAAAAAATCAGTTCTGTTCTGTTAGGATAAGCATAAGTGTATGTAATACAGTGAGCTTGATATAATTTTTCTTACCACGTTCAAATATTGTGCATAAATCTCTGAAATTTCTTGAGTCATGCACAGATCCTAGCCATATTTGTGATATGGAACATCTAAGAGATTTTAGTCTGTCAACTGCCTTTTTAAAAATTTGATAACAATCTGGAATATTAAGAATCGCAATAACTTGCCTGCACTGTTATTAAAGACTTCAACGAGTCGAACATGTATGCGTTTCCAACAAATTAATGATGTAAACGACATCCTCACGAGTCATGAGAAAAATTATATCTCTCAAGTAAGTTATTATACTATCGCGCTGCGTTAAAAGACCTCCCGTATCAGCTCTGCTTATAGGCTAAAGCCGCGATCTAATCCTGCTAACACGAAATAAGCCCGCTCGCGAGCAGGTTCAAGATTGCGCACCTGTTGCCATGACAGCAAGTCCAGGATGAGCGTCGAAGAACCAAACAATCCAAGATCATGCCAAATCGCCAACAATCAAATCCAGCTAACTGAGTTAGCGACGTACGAAGAACGAGCCCCAGGCCAGGCGTTCGCGATACACGCGAAACAATGCCATTCTGAGAGCCATCCATCGACCAATGAATTTGTAGCCTACATCAGATTTCTCAATAAAGCATGGAAAGTGTTGACTCTTGCCTTACAGAACAAATCACTTGCACTGCACCTCCTTGGTTTTTTAAGCAATAACCACATACAATCATTATAGGCCACCTGAAGCTTATGTGTGGTTTTCTTTTTAAACGTGGCCCACAATGGGGCAGTGTAGAGTGGAGGACAGTGGGCCTTATCTTAACATGGTCTGCGACAGAACTTTCTTGATAACATATTAGCTTGAGCATAAAGCATACGACACTGCCTATATATGTCATCATCATCATCATCAGACAATTGATCTGTGAGGAAGTGCCCTATTTTGTTTTATTACAAATACTTAGCACTTTACCTGACAGATAAAAAAATGGAAAATTGAACTCTTTATCCCCTTTTGTTCTGCATATCATGACAACACTCTTCTTAGCATTACACTGTGAGCCCATAATCAGAACATATACTTAGCAACTGTTGAAATCCAGCACTGCTAGGTTTTTATTTTTATTTTTTTATTTTTTTATTTAATTATTTATTTATTTTCCCTTTACAAATACAGCACTGCATTGAATACATTAACAATATATATATATATATATATATATATATATATATATATATATATATATATATAGGCCTATATATGATCAAAATAAAATAAAAACAATAACTGAAATTTTCAGAAAAAAAACGCACATAGTTCTTATGAAACGTGTAGTTCTTACTGTTATCGACGAGTTTAAGAGATTTTACAATGAGGGAAATCTCAGCAATAAAGACATCAAATCTAGGCAAAGTCTTGAGAAATTTGTTTTTGTGAATAAAATTTTTACAATGCAGCACAAAGAAATTGACAACATTATCAATAGCATAGTCCCAGCACTGCTAGGAGAAACATCACTAATGACGTCACCAGAAGGAGCTGAATACGTACTTGCAGTTTTCTACTGCATCTAAACTAATACATTTATTTTTACTAACAAAATATACATGATTATATGATGCATCATCCTCCTGTGCTAAACACACAGATGTGTGTTCATTTATTAATAAAGGGGGCGCGTCTCTGTCGTCATCGATCTACTGATCTACAGTATCGCACACACACACACACACACACACACACACACACTGTGCTTTTCCCTCTTGATTATTATTTTCTACAATCGATCCATAAGGAAAAATCCTACACGTCACTGTCGGAGCGACGATCTGGATGGACTTACTATTGTTTCATATACAATCGCCTCGTAAAAACAGAAAACACACACACACATAGGCTACATGTTCACACCGCAAAGATTATTACACAAAAACACATCTAACAGAATTAAACGTTATGCGCCACCTGATGACGTCTGTTTTCTTGGAGTCGCGCTGCTTATAGAAAGTGAAAGTAATAGGAGGCCATCGGGAGCACGCTTCATAGATTCAGATCTCCGTGTATTCGATCGTTTATTTTGACTGTATTACTGTGGAGAACGTCTACAGCCCATGTTCATCTGATCCAGCAGTTACTGTGGTTTAACACAGTCTTTGTCTCGGTGAGTTTCTGTTTCCTCGATGGACACACGACAGTCGGATCATATTTCTCCAATCACATCTGATCATATCTCAGATCTCTACTCAGGAAAAATCCCTCAGTCTATTGTAATCTGTCTGTATTTTCACAGGGATGTTGTCGATTATTCTCATCGCTTTACTGGTGAATCTCCTCACAGAGACTTCTGGTAAGAACCATTGATTTCGATGGCTACAATATTCCACACAGGAACAGGCCTGAGATTGCACCGTGAATGTTCTGGTCCAGTTTAGTTTCTCTCTTTTCCTAAAATATATTGAGTCTTCCAGTGTTGGCTGGTGAATGATTTGCTTGTTGGGGCTGTGGCTGTGCATATGTATTTCAGCAAGCATTACACCTTGACCTTGACACTCGTGGTTATTGTACCAGTTATTTTGAGTATTTTACCAGAAACTGGTTAATTTACCAGTTTCAATTAAATGTTGGATACCTCAATGGCCTATTTAAACAAATGAGACAGAGGAGAAATATGTACAAGAAAAGTAACACTTTACAATAAGGTTTCATTAGTTAACATTAGTAAACTAACATGAACTAAGAATGAACAATAGGCTACTTATAAAGCATTAATGCACCCAATTGAAATGCATGGATTTTCAACCCGAGTCTCGACTGTAAACACAGGAAATCTCGTAAAATCTTGTGAGACTTCAGAATATGCATGTGGACAATATGCAGGAAGAAATTGCGATGATAGTGTTTGGAATGATTTTCACAGAAAATGTACGGGGAAAAAAGAAAAGGGTTTAGGTAAAGTCGTGGAGACGGCAGGACTTTAGTGACCTTCTCAGATGTTCTGTTATGCACACACACTGGCCCTGTCTCTCCCCTTATAAACATTAACATGGTTTTACTATACAAATAAAAAATGGATATTGTAGTTAAACCATGATAACCACAAATTAACCATAGTTTTGCTAAGAAAAATTCTAACTATTTATTTGTTATTACAAATGTTCAATACACCTAATAAAACCTTGGTTAATTTTCTCTCTCTCTCTCTCTCTCACACACACACACACACACACACACACCCACACACACACACACACACACACACACACACACACAGATTATATGTACTGGTACACCTAACCTTATATGAAATGTTTTTTTTACTGAGCTAATTACATTTTCTAGCCCCAACCTATCCAACACAGAAAACTTTCAGCATTTCTACATTTGAATATGGGTCCTCATAATGTACGTCAAACCAGAACACAATACTGAACAAAAGTATTGTTCATTGTTAGTTCATGTTAATTAGTCCATTATTACATTTGAACAAATTAAACCTTATTCTGCAGTGACGGCTTTTTTTTGGTCTTTTGGTAACTGTGCATAGGCTATGTGTGCTTCTGAGAATACAAAATACAAATATAGCCTAATTATAAACATTTAAAAACACAAAACAATATTTGGTAAAACACTGATCAATAAATGTAATATTTAACACAATATTACAATCTCTATGATGAAATAGGCCTATTTGAATAAATGGGAATGGGTTTTTAATGCAATGTTAAAGCCGTGTGCTCATGAGCATGGCTGCTTCATTCTGACAAACTAAGATGTAAACAACTTTAAATGCAAACATGATACGCCATTTATCTACATTCATTTGGTCATAATTTGCTATATCCAGCAAAGTAAACAATCTGATTGAAGGGCAATTCCCACAAAACTGCTTCAAGGACCCTTGCAGACTCCAAAAGGACACCAAATAACCAAATGATAGGAGTCCATATCATTATTTTATATAATACATAAATGCACATAAAAAAATCTATGAAAAAAACAGTACAGAAAAAAAACGACAGATTTCACTGTTTAGTCTGTGTACAGAGCAACAACAGCGCTTGTTGAGTCAAGCTGCGATACCGAACAGGACCTCATGGAAACGCCTAAATAAACCCCCTAGACTTGACTAGGGCTGTAATCAACCACAGAGAATCTTGACTAGGGCTGTAATCAACCACAGAGAATCTTGACTAGGGCTGTAATCAACCACAGAGAATCTTGACTAGGGCTGTAATCAACCACAGAGAATCTTGACTAGGGCTGTAATCAACCACAGAGAATCTTGACTAGGGCTGTAATCAACCACAGAGAATCTTGACTAGGGCTGTAATCAACCACAGAGAATCTTGACTAGGGCTGTAATCAACCACAGAGAATCTTGACTAGGGCTGTAATCAACCAAAGAGAATCTTGACTAGGGCTGTAATCAACCACAGAGAATCTTGACTAGGGCTGTAATCAACCACAGAGAATCTTGACTAGGGCTGTAATCAACCAAAGAGAATCTTGACTAGGGCTGTAATCAACCACAGAGAATCTTGACTAGGGCTGTAATCAACCACAGAGAATCTTGACTAGGGCTGTAATCAACCACAGAGAATCTTGACTAGGGCTGTAATCAACCAAAGAGAATCTTGACTAGGGCTGTAATCAACCAAAGAGAATCTTGACTAGGGCTGTAATCAACCACAGAGAATCTTGACTAGGGCTGTAATCAACCACAGAGAATCTTGACTAGGGCTGTAATCAACCACAGAGAATCTTGACTAGGGCTGTAATCAACCAAAGAGAATCTTGACTAGGGCTGTAATCAACCACAGAGAATCTTGACTAGGGCTGTAATCAACCACAGAGAATCTTGACTAGGGCTGTAATCAACCAAAGAGAATCTTGACTAGGGCTGTAATCAACCACAGAGAATCTTGACTAGGGCTGTAATCAACCACAGAGAATCTTGACTAGGGCTGTAATCAACCACAGAGAATCTTGACTAGGGCTGTAATCAACCACAGAGAATCTTGACTAGGGCTGTAATCAACCAAAGAGAATCTTGACTAGGGCTGTAATCAACCACAGAGAATCTTGACTAGGGCTGTAATCAACCACAGAGAATCTTGGTCGACTGAAGTCCTGACATTTTCGACTAGAAATCGACTAAAAATGACGTTTGGAAAAAAAACGTTAAATTAATTAGCTGCACACTGTGCGCAGTACTTGGTAGCCTTGTTGTCCGCCAAAATGAATTATAAATAAACATAAAAAACTAGTAGGCTATTTGCAGTATATTAAATCGTTTTGACCTAATTATTTTGCACTGTAATGAGTGACACACGAGTCTGTCGTTCGGACAGCGCTTCATCACCTGTGCAATATCATAGCCTATGATTTCCCAAAATAGTATGTTGTCAACTAATGA
Organism: Semotilus atromaculatus; assembly: GCA_031834385.1. Taxonomy (NCBI): domain Eukaryota; kingdom Metazoa; phylum Chordata; class Actinopteri; order Cypriniformes; family Leuciscidae; genus Semotilus; species Semotilus atromaculatus. The sequence goes on along the minus strand of JAULUF010000074.1, from coordinate 1,504,090 downwards.
TATCATCACAAGAACTTTTGAGGAATATGCAACATCATTTAGACAATTGTTTTTGTCATATGTATTATAATAACTGACAGACACGATCAGTGCAGCCGAACACAGGAGCTCAGCTCGCGGCGGAGACACGAATACACTATTAACTGTTTAAAAAAATGCTGCCACACTGCCGATGTCTTTGTTGACATGGTAGAAGAGGACTGACTATGAATTAAACACTCTCACAATTAAATAAATAATATTCAGCAAACCTAGTAGCAGGGATGCAAACACATGTATGGTAAAAATAGAGAGAGGTAATCGAAGCTCTCGCCACGCGGCAAATATCTTATATTGCCACCAACCACTGCCATCCCCGGCCCACCTATAGTAAGATTAAATTCAAATAAAGTTTTGACAAAAAAAGGTTTTATAAAAAGATAAACCTCACATATTTCAGCCTTTAAATCATTTTTATAAAAAAAATTTGTCAAAAAAGATAAATTACTTGACATTTACATTAATGCACATTAGCTTTTCTTTTATTATTATAGTAAAATTCGGTCTGATTTTCCCGTGGCGTCTGTCGTTGCTATGCAACCGTGCACCGCGCTCTCCACAACAACAAAGTTTTAGTAGCTAATAGATTTCCACCACAGAAGCGCTTGCTGTAGCTCTGCTTCAAGATGTATTTATGGAGAAGAGAAAAACACCCGTAGTGTTTGGGTGCACCCCCATCCTTCATGTTGACTGAGCTTCAATGTTGTTACGGAAAGGGTGAAGCTGATTGGTTGGTTCTTGTCACGTGAACTGCGGTGCTCTGTTGTATGGCGGTGTGGCATTCTGAAAAATGTAGGTGTTTTCATCTCGCTGCGCCTGAGAAAAAATGAGTGCGTCGCTTCAATTATGAGCGCGCTTTCCATGCGCCTACATTTGAAATAACGAACTGGAGAGCGCAAAAGACACGATGTGAACGGCCCCTTGCCGAGCTCCTCCAATCTATGAGGCGCCGGACTGGACAAAAGCGAAGCGAACTGCGATAGCGCGCGAGAGAGACCAGTAAAAGATAGCAGCGAGAAGAAACACTAGTGGTTCACGCTTGCGCGCATACTGCGGTTGTGGCGCGCAGTGTTCTGATTTGCTTATTTCCTATTTACTTGTTTGGTGGAGGCAATCCAGAATTACTGTTGGTGAAATTATAATCAGACCCCCCCCCCCCCCCCCCCCCTCCTAAAAAAAAAACTCTTCGGATCTGCACGATTCACATAAGTCACCCAAACTGACGTGAAAAAAGCAGGAGGCGCCGAAAACCGTGCTGTTTGCATCCCTGTAGTAGCCTACTTTCTCCAATCTGTCTCTCTTCTCCGGTGGGTTGGGCTAATCCAACAGAAGTGAAAACAAGGGGGGTGTTCTGAAGACAGACTGTACCTGTGAAACAGGTGCTCTGAAAACACCCCCATTAGCAATTAGTGCTTTCCACCTGATGAAATGAACGCAGCAAAAAATCGACCAATCAGAATTTTAGTATCCAGAACGTATCGACCAATAATCGACTAATCGACTGGGAGATTACAGCCCTAGACTTGACTGCATAAACCTACAATTACTAAACACAGCAACGTACACATGACACATCAAACATTATCCCGAGTGTGTGCGATCAGTGTGTGATCAGTGATCGAGAGCAGACATACACACGCGACTCCTTTATGTCGCTCTTCAGGAAAAATCACAGAGCTCGTGTTTTAAAGCAAAACACACCCTGGAATGAATAATTCAGTAAAAGCGTAATGTGAGTCTCTGTTCTCTCTGATATCGCTGATGTAATCAGCCTGGCCTTCTTTACATTCGTGCTGTTTTGGACTGATTATAATTTGATTACTGGATCACTGAAAGCTTTCCCAGAGTTTAACGGTTTAAAATGGTCTGGGCTAAATTTCAAGATAATGTTGTCTCTTAGCATGCTACGAAGACTCTAAAGGTATAACTTAACTAAAGCTATACTATTGCTATAGCCTGGTTGACAGCAGACCCTTCTCAGGATTTTTCTCCATATAATGGACTTCAACAGGACCCAAACGGTTCAAGGTCCAAATGACAGTTTCAGTGCAGCTTCAAAGGGCTTTAAACGACACCAGACGATGAATAAGGGTCTTATCTAGACAAACCATCGGCATTTCACAAATACATAAAAAAGTTTAAGTTTTATAAGCACAAATGCTCGCCTTGCTCTGTTCTGTGATGCGCGTTCGTGACTCACGTAATACGCAATTACATTGAAAAGGTCTGTATGCTTTCACTGGCCTTTGAAAGCGATCTGCGGACGGCGCCGTCTTTTATTCATCACAACTATTCGCTGTATCGCTGATATATTTTGAGCAAACTCCCCACAACAATCAACCCTTTTAAATAGACTCCTAAGCCTTTACTGCCTAATGGGTTCCCCCAGACCAACCTTCCGAACGTATGACTTACAGAAGGTATACTTAACTAAGAACGTTAGTCTCCTGAGTCTCCAGAGTTTTCGCCTAGCCTCTCTCTCCCGCCTCCTCTTCCTATAACCAGTTCCACAGTCCTGCCTCCGCTGGTTCACTTTAGTCCCCCTGCTCCTCTTCTGACAACTATCCACTGTGTAGATTTACCCAGGAGATATCCTCCAGCCACTGATCCTGTCACCTCACCTCGGCCTGTCAACCTATCCGCTCTACCTGGGCTCATCCCTCCCTAGGCTCCAGCAGAGACTATAGTCCTTGAAGCTCCACCGGGCTCCCTCAACCCTCCGGCATCGCCCTGGTCAGACGTCACCATGCATGTGCCACTGACTCCCAAACCATCTGCTGCGCTCCGTATCTTCACCCCTTCGGCTTGCTCCCTTCTCCACCTCGGGCCTCAGTCCACCGGCTCTACCTTAGTCTTCTGGCACCCTGGCTCCACCTTCACCTATCTGTTAACCAAATAACAATTATATGAGAAAAGAATAAGCAAATACGGTCGGCACATAATATACTAATCAAACACATTTAAAATCATTGGAAGATCAAATGAAGAATTACAAATGCTCATTGTGCAAGATACTCAAACAAATAAACACTAATGCATAGTATATTTGCACAAATGCGTAATATATGTATTATTAACTAAGGCTTAGTATATTTCATTGGGTGTGTCTCTCTGTGTCTCTCAGTGTCGCTCACCGTTGTGGTTCCTCGTGATCAGACAGTGACTCATGTCGGGTCCACAGTCACTCTGCCCTGCTGGATCTCTCCTCCTGAGAACGCTGAGGTTCTGGAGATCCGCTGGTACCGTAGTGACCAGTTCAGCAACCCTGTTCTCTTCTATCACCATGGGAAGATCCAGGACGTCCAGGAGGAATCGTTCAGGAACAGAAGCTCACTGACTCTGCGCTCTGATCAGTCTGCTGGACTGAAGGATGGAGACGTCTCTCTACGGCTGGAGGAACTCAGGATTCAGGATGAAGATTCATTTCATTGTTATGTCAGTGGAGAAACTGGATATGGCGGTGGAGAGGTGGTTCTCAAAGTCATTGGTGAGTCAAAAACTACCGTTTTTTCAAGGTTCTACACCTTAGTAAATATATAGTTCAAATTTCTACTAATCTATCTCTGTAACCAATAGAATATCAAACCCATTTTTAAAGGAATGCTGCCATAATTTTCCAAAGAAATGGTCCAGCAGTCTCCATTGAACCACTAGAGATGCGTTTACCCAAAGATATTAAAAGAATACACATCTGAACGTCTGTCTCTCCTCTTCCAGCTTTAGGATCCGCTCCTGTCCTGTTTCCAAAGCCTCTGGATGATGGACGTATGAACATCAGCTGTAAGTCCAGTGGCTGGTATCCAGAGCCGGACGTCTCCTGGAGGTCAGATGAGCGAACGGCTCTCCGTCCTGGAGGAGGGTCTCGCAGTCGTGGAGCAGATGAGATGTTCTCTGTCCACAGCTGGACGGCCGTCTCTCACTCGGATGCTCATCTGGTCTCATGCTCAATGTCTCTCAAGACTGGAGAGTTTAGAGAGAGTAGGATTGACATACAGGCCTTCATCCCTTCAGGTCAGGGAACATTTTCACTCATACTTGATGTCTAAGTTGCAGGACATTGCAGAATATTTGTACTTATCTCATACAAAGTGATTACAAACTTGCACACTTTCCAACTTACAAAATGTCCAACACCTACCTTAAATGTAGGGTAGGTAGAATTTTTCTAACAAAATATGTTTGAACTGTCTATATATACCAACACATAATTAAAATGTAAGTACTCTGAAAAAGAAAGAAATAAAAATCGGGTGTCTGTAGTCCTCTCAGGGCTCCAATAAACACAGCTACTTATCTAAATTCTACCTATAAATGTTTTCCCTTGCTACCTTGTGATTTTTAATTTAATTAAGACTTCTCATAACTTTTTATAGTCAGTTACATAAAAACGTGGATTGGCCTAATTTGAACCGGTAAGACTGATTACCGCTAACTTACTGCTAGTTGGTCATACTAGTTCTCAAGACACAGTCTTAACATAATCTCTATGTTTATGTGGCCTCTGGTTTCTCGTTCTCAGATTCATCAGATCCATGGAAGGCTCCCTTCTTCATCGTTCTTGTTTGTGCTGTTCTGGGTTTAGTTGGGATGATCCTGTACACATACAGACATAAACTAACAGGTAAACAACAAAATTCACCTTCAGGAGGTTTTTATGTATTCAGTTTTTCAGTTTCCCTGTGTTTTGCAGGGAAACAAGATCAAAGTTACATGATCTCACTTCATTAATATCTACAGTCATGAAGTGGATTACCCCTTCCAGGCACAGAGTTACCAGGGAAAATGGCACTTTGCTTGTCAAGCTAATTTTATGAAAATCTGTTGCTGATGGTCCTTCTGAAAATATTACCAATTATTACCAATTGACTTAACTCTTTCCTGTATATTTTATTGAAGGGAACATACAGAATGAGAAGTTACAAAGATGATAATACCAATATAAAAGGGATTTTATAAGGGAAACGTTATTTTGGACATCAAATATAATGTATAATATACTGGTTACACACAGAAACCACAGTGCATACAGAGAAAACACCAAATCCCTTAAATCACATAAATCATGAGATAAAATGATTTGTTGCCCATTCACAGCAATATAAATGCATTTTTGAAAGAAATTCTGTCTCTCAAAATGTTGTTTTCAAAGTCTGGAGTATTTGTGAAAGCACACTGATAAAAAACCTTCTAATGAAATTATCTCATCCTAGGTCGTGAGAACAGACGGATGGAGACAAAAGAAGGTATTTGAATAAGTGTTTTGTTTCTTTGATATATTTGTAAGAACCGTAGCTGCTGAACTGCAAATCGTTATATGCTACATGCATGTTGTAGCAGAAGAAAACATTAATATAGGTTGGGAGACTCGAATGAGAATATTGTGGGTGTGTGTGAAAAGAGAATAAACAGAATAACAAAATAATTCGCATTTTCATGTAACAGTGCGGTCCAAACATCTGGGAACACCAGTGAAAATGTTTACTTTGTATTTGTCTTAATATTATGTTTCTTAATATTATTTAGTGTAAAGAGCAATTTGTGGTTCAATGGATTTGTGGTTCAGCAGATTTTCAAAGTCCGATTTTTGGACGGTATATTTACAAACTATTGAAGACATTATTTAGGCAATTTCTTATAAATGTCTATGACTAGAACATAATGTGAACAATCAAATATGCACTCACCTAGAGGATTATTAGGAACACCTGTTCAATTTATCATTAATGCAATTATCTACTCAACCAATCACATGGCAGTTGCTTCAATGCATTTAGGGGTGTGGTCCTGGTCAAGATAATCTCCTGAACTCCAAACTGAATGTCAGAATGGGAAAGAAAGGTGATTTAAGCAATTTTGAGCGTGGCATGGTTGTTGGTGCCAGACGGGCTGGTCTGAGTATTTCACAATCTGCTCAGTTACTGGGATTTTCACATACAACCATTTCTAGGATTTACAAAGAATGGTGTGAAAAGGGAAAAACATCCAGTATGCGGCAGTCCTGTGGGCGAAAATGCCTTGTTGATGGTAGAGGTCAGAGGAGAATGGGCCGACTGATTCAAGCTGATAGAAGAGCAACTTTGACTGAAATAACCACTCGTTACAACCGAGGTATGCAGCAAAGCATTTGTGAAGCCACAACACGCATAACCTTGAGGCGGATGGGCTACAACAGCAGAAGACCCCACCGGGTACCACTCATCTCCACTACAAATAGGAACAAGAGGCTACAATTTGCAAGAGCTCACCAAAATTGGACAGTTGAAGACTGGAAGACTGGGTATTGAAGACTGGTTGAGACATTCAAATGGAGTTTCTAAAGAATGCTTTCAGCACCTTGTTGAATCAATGCCACGTAGAATTAAGGCAGTTCTGAAGGCGAATGGGGGTCAAACACAGTATTAGTGTGGTGTTCATAATAATCCTTTAGGTGAGTGTACTTCAATATGCAAAATGAACAATGCAGAGAAGTTAAAAAAAGTTAATTAAATTGTAGATGTAAAAGTTAATTAACTGCAGATGCTGATACAGTGATCACTCCTGAAGGTTTTCTGTAAAATCTCAAATTATTTGTTTTCCATTGTAGTTGTGGGAGATGTAAATATAGAAGAACTGAGGAAACATGCAGGTATGACATCATCTCAGTTATATATGCACGTATGTAAATATTCCACACACATGAGGATTAATAATTGTTGTTTTATCTCTTCCTCAGTTCAGATCATTATTGACCGTGAGCATTTACATCCACATCTGAGGGTCGCAAAGGACTGTAAAATAATGAGAGACGCTTCAGAATATAAACCCACTGGAGAAGGATTTCCATATGAATTATCTGCATTTGGAGCTCAAAGATTTACATCTGGCCGTCACTATTGGGAGGTAGATTTGGCAGTTCCACCTAACCCTCCTAAACACTACTGGTTAATTGGTGTGGCGAACGAGGGAAATGTTAGTGTAAAAGTCAGATCTGCTTTAACTCCATCAAGCGGTTACTGGTTCTTGTGTTCAGACGGTCCTAATGGCTTTTACACCAACTCTGATCCACCAGTTAAACTCCCACTGACGCCGAGACCTGAACAACTGGGAGTTCTGTTAGATTATGGTGGCGGTCAGCTGTCATTTTACAATGTCAAAGAGAGGAAACATCTGCTGACCATGAGCACCAGATTCACTGGATCAGTCGTTCCGCTGTTTAATCCAGGAGCAGGAGATCTGAGTCCACTTGTAATTCTGGATTGTCCAAAACCTGTAGAATCACCAGTAGAGCCCAGTGACCCTTTACTGGGTAAGAGCTCAGACGCCTGACTGACCAATCCAGTGTGTTTAGACAGAACAGCAAATTTGAAAAAAGTTCATTTCTCTTCTTAGATATACATACTACAGAAATGTATAAAAATGCTCAAGTAGAGCATGGCACTGGCAACATCAAGCTCATGGTTTGATTCCCACTGAGATCATGAATACTGATAAAATGTACAGCTTGAATAGTTAAAAGAAGCATCCACTCCTCACATAACATCCGATGTTAACATCCGACATCAGATCAAGTGCTGCACATTTGCTGCTCACAGCAACACTATTACAGCTCGAGACACACTTGATTTGACTGATTCAGGCATTTGTCTTGCTCTGATACTTGCCATAGAAAACAACATAAAATAAACAGTTTTAGTCATAACCTGACAGATTAAGGCAGCTGCTCTTGATGGAATGTAAAAAAACAACAACTCATTTTTGGTGCAACAGTAACATCTTAAATGGAACAACAGAATTCTGAAACAGTGTAAAACTACTGTTTATCACTGACATGCTTTATGATCATTAACAAACGTCAATACAATCTTTAGAGTGAAAGAGCTCGAGCATTTAAAGCAGCAGACGACAAAACAGAATAAACAGAACGATATTGTGCGTTAAGAGTGGATGCTAATATAGTTATCATTACAGTTATAGTCATCACCCCTAGGGGTCGCTATGGGAATGCCTTGGGCGTGACCGGTGTCTGAAGTGGAAACGGCAGTATAAAGTTGAAAAGGGCACCTGTGCAATACGTCATCCTCTTATTGTCTTCAGAAGATCGTTTACTTGAGCGTGCGAACTGAACAGACAAGTTTATATTATGGCCAGCACTGCGAATTTTATAATGTGTGTTCATCCGTTTCAGCGTTTTCTGACTCCTGATGACCCCCATGATATGTGTGTTATGTGCATGGGAGTCTGTATGTGTGCACTGCGAGCGTTTTCCTCAGAGGAAACTTGTGCTGATGTGGAGGGGATTCAGGAATATGGATATGCGTTAATGCCCCCAATCGAAGAGATCTTGGCAAGTTATCTCTCATTTGGCAAGGAGATGCCTCTGCCCACTCAGCCACTGCGTCTTTGAGCGCCTGATTGGCCTCCTCTTATTTTTGAGAGTAATCAGTACTGAGGCCTCCGCTCCTACAGCGTGGCTAGGTGGAAGGTAGTATGCTGGGTCGTTAGGCTCACTGGGAGCCTCCTTATCTACTGACCTCAGTGAGTGTTGCTAGGCCTCCTCTCACTATGAGAGTCATCGTATTGAGGCCTCCACTCTCTGGAGCTTTACGGGCCAGCCAGACTGAGTTTAGCTCATTTCTGATCTTTCTCTGTACTGCCCTGGAGTTAGTGTCGTACGCCTCTTGTTAAGGCCTCCACTCTTCAGGGCTGCCCTTTCGATCGACTCTCCTGAACATTTCATCTCCAACCCTTATCAAACTCATCTGCCTTGAAAACACAATTTTCAAGGGATCCTGAAGACCTTAATTGGTTGCTTCAGGTGTGTTTGACAATGTAGATTGTTTCAAAGCAGCTTTACAGAGATAGTCATATAATTTAAGGTATTTGTTTTGGCTTTATAGTGGTTCTTGAATAATGTCATTTTCCAGCTAAAGTTAGTTTTGATTGATTCACTTCCGTCGAAATGATCATTTGTTATTAAATTAAACTTCAGACACCGTCACGCCCAAGGCATTCCCCATAGCGACCCCTAGGCGACGCAGCCCGAGTGTGTCCTGTGTGAACCAGCACTTGCCTGATATCATTTCAGATTTTATATTTTATAGCATGCTGATGTATTAAACTGCACTTGTTTATGTGTGAGTGTGAAAGCACAATTTTATATGCTAAATAATTTCATTTAAACCCATGACAAATACATGTATTAATGAAATAGCGATAACACGAAATGTTTAAAATGTGTAAATATAACGACATATTAGGGCTGGGTATTGAAAAATGTCTCAATTCAATTTCGCTTCACAAGCTTGCGGTTTGATTCAGTTTTGATCTCAATTCGATACAGATTAATTTAGATTTATATCAGGTACAGAAAATATAAAATTTGCAAAGTAAAAAAAAAAAAACCTCAAACAAATACAGGGAACCCTGTCAATTGATACATTACTATAACTTATTTTTTTACATATAAACTGTGGTTGTAATAAAAACTTGTTTTCATGACTGATTTATTCAAACATACATTTAATATTAAAGTAAGGTTAAGTAAAAATGTATAGTGTATATATAATATGTGTCGAACGCTCCTCTAGAGTTTATAGTCATTAAAAGGCATTTTCTGAGGTAAACGTGACATTATAAGCTGACGGTTTAAACACTGATTGATGGATTAAGATCTTCTGTATCTTTCAACATTCCTTCTGATGTTCATTCATGTTTTTTTGCTGCTGTAACTAGTAGTAAATGTTAGCCGTGCTGACAAACATAAATCTGCGTGGTTTGACTTCTGTGAGAGCTAATACATAGACAATGGGCAGTTTTTGGTGTTAAATATCAGTTTTGTGACCGTAACTAAGAATCGGTTCATCAAAATTAGAATCAATTAAAATCAAGAAATTTATATTGCCAACCCAGCCGTACTATATGTTTGTATTCTCTCTCGCCTTTTTCTCAGTTAATAACTTATAAGATAGGCTTAAATATTTAAAAAGCTTCAGCATATAATGTGCTACTGCATATAATCATCACAATATACAATAACACGTGAAACCAGACAGAAGAACAGAAACACCTCTGGAGGAAAATGATCCATACGGATGACATTAATGATAATATGATAATGATGATAATGATCCCTAAGGATTCTGCTTCCAAAATATATGGCAATTTAATTATTCTTGATTAAATGTGGATATAATTCCTGATAAAATCATGCATCATATTTTTAGCTTGTTGTCCCGCAAATCTAAAGAATAACATTGTACTTGTTATTTTGTGCTGTATTTTAATAAAAGACAATTGTCTGAAATGCAAAGTCTGCGTATGATTTCTCAAATCTAGATAAATGGCACAAATAAAGTAACACTACAGCTGAGAAACAGTTTATTAATACGCATTAAGAATAAAGCTTGTCTGTTACGAGCTTTAAATGAAAGATGTCAGACAAGTGTTATGAATCAGTGTGTGAAAGTATGCAGTAAACAGTGATACACACACACACACACACACACACACAGTTCTGGCACGTGTTTAATTCAACTAGTAGTGCATCTGAGAAATAAAGAGTTATTTTGCCATTTTAATCCAATTTTGGGTCTGATTAAATAACTTACAGTCCCCCTGTGGTGAAAATCCAGCTTTTAATGTTGTTTATGTGTCTATGTGGTGTTTTTAATACGCTTTAAGACACACATGTGTAAGTTCATAAGTCGACAGCATTGCTGAGTATTTCCTCCTTAAAACTGCAGTGAACCAAAGACAGTCTCAAAAACACGGTGTGAAATCGCTGGTGTTTCTGACGTCACAAACGACCTTGTAACCAATCAGATCAACGTGTGATCGCCAACCAGTGGATCTCTGAGTGAGTGAGTGAGTGGAGGCGGGGCTCGTTTGCATATTCATAGAACCGTACATACTAAATGAGGCAAGGGTGTCGAGTTACATTCAAGATATCTTAAGGCATGAAGACATTTAAAGAAAACCGTTTAAATATGCATGTTTGGTGATTTTAAGGAATACCAATATTGACTAAGGGGCACTTAATAACGTTTTCATAACTTAAAGGTAACATTAACAAAACGTTCTTAGGAACATTGACAAAACCAGACAGAGAAACATTGTACACGTTGAATACAATAGTGGAGGCGGGGCTCATTTGCATAATCATAGAACCACGCATACTAAATGAGGCAAGGGTGTCGAGTTACATTTCAGTTTTTTCCAATTGCTAACACACAATTTTGCAAACTAGTCTGGTTTGATCAAAATACGTAACACAATTCACAAAACCACACACCCAAACTGCAAAATACCTCATATATCCTGCAAAATGAAGCACTACAACCAAAACTACACACAGCATTATCAAAATCAAACTTTTGCATAAAATGGCACACACTCATTCGTATTACCAGATGTGTGTCTAACCAACTACACACTTGGGCATAATGAAGAGCACTCTCATCTTTAGTATGCTTTGCCATATGGGCTAGTGACAAATGTTCAAAAAGTGCTTTAGTTTTAACTAGACCCAACAAGGTTTTTCCTTATCTCTAAGGTCTCCCATATATGAAATGGA
>JAULUF010000074.1:1477500-1487500 GCA_031834385.1 Semotilus atromaculatus | reverse complement strand
TTCCCGTCCCGCCGCCCTTGTTTCCTCAGTAACTGAATGCGGTGTGTGTGTGTGTGTGTGTTACTGCGTGTTCCCGTCCCGCCGCCCCTGTTTCCTCAGTAACTGAATGCGGTGTGTGTGTGTGTGTGTTACTGCGTGTTCCCGTCCCGCCGCCCTTGTTTCCTCAGTAACTGAATGCGGTGTGTGTGTATGTGTGTGTGTGTGTGTTACTGCGTGTTCCCGTCCCGCCGCCCCTGTTTCCTCAGTAACTGAATGCGGTGTGTGTGTGTGTGTGTGTGTGTGTGTGTGTGTTACTGCGTGTTCCCGTCCCGCCGCCCCTGTTTCCTCAGTAACTGAATGCGGTGTGTGTGTGTGTGTGTGTGTGTGTGTGTGTGTGTGTGTGTGTGTGTTACTGCGTGTTCCCGTCCCGCCGCCCCTGTTTCCTCAGTAACTGAATGCGGTGTGTGTGTGTGTGTGTGTGTGTGTGTGTGTGTGTTACTGCGTGTTCCCGTCCCGCCGCCCCTGTTTCCTCAGTAACTGAATGCGGTGTGTGTGTGTGTGTGTGTGTGTGTGTGTGTGTGTGTGTGTGTGTTACTGCGTGTTCCCGTCCCGCCGCCCCTGTTTCCTCAGTAACTGAATGCGGTGTGTGTGTGTGTGTGTGTGTGTGTGTGTGTGTGTTACTGCGTGTTCCCGTCCCGCCGCCCCTGTTTCCTCAGTAACTGAATGCGGTTGTGACAGTAGAACTTGATGGCCCTCCAGTCGCGCTGGTTGCTGGCCAGCAGAGGGCAGAGCTGCAGACACCGCTCACAGTCCGCCTTCGCAGGAACACGCAGATCCACGATGTTGCGCTTCAGGTGCGTCTCCACGGCAACACGCTCCGCCTCCGACCAGGGCCGCTTCAGGACGCCGCGCTTGCCTGGCGACACGCAAACAACACGCAAACACGCGTTACACAAACCCCAGGGATCAGTCCTCGCACACATTACACTAAAATAACACATTGATAACTATAGCTCAATAAAACTGATATTAATTTAACATATTTGCTAAATTAGTAAATAATTTACATATTTAAAAAAAAAGGCAGATATGCGATAAATTGGCCGATATTTTTTATTTAAAGATAGTAAATAACACATGAATAACAATTGCTCAATAAAAATGATATTAATTTGACATTTACTAAACGACTAAATATTTTATATATTTACTAAATTTTTCTGGCCATTGCCGATATCAAAAATATTGGCCGATATATTTATTTTAAAGATGTAAATAACATATGAATAACAATTGCTCAATAAAACTGATATTAATTTTACATATTTACTAAATAATTTACATATTACACATTTTTTTGATGTCCGATATCCGATATATTGGCCGATATATTTAATTTAAAGATGGTAAATAACACATGAATAACAATTGCTCAATTAAACTGGTATTAATTTTACATATTTACTAAATTAGTAAATAATTCACATATTTACAAATTTTTTGATGGCCATTGCCGACGTCCGATATATTGGTCGATATATTTAATTTACAGATGATAAATAACACATAAATATTAATTACTCAATAAAATGTATATTTATTTTACATAATTACTAAATTATTTACATATTTACAAAATGTTAATGGCCACTGGCGATATCCGAAATATTGGCCGATATATTTCATTTAAAGATAGTAAACAACACATGAATAAAAACTGCTCAATAAAATTTATTTTTATTTTACATATTTACTGAATTAGAAATTTCTAAATTCTAAAATGCAAAAAATAAGTTAAACTTGATGAAAACTAAACCTAGAATAAACAGATTCATACTTAAGTATTTAGTGGTATTGATTTTTTCGATGGCCGATGCCGATAACCGATATATCGGCTGATATAAAGCCCATATATTTAATTTAAAGATGGTAAATAACACATGAATATCAATTGCTATTTAGTGGTATGGATTTTTTCGACGGCGATAACCGATATATCGGCTGATATAAAACCGATATATTTAATTTAACCAACCTTTTATAGAACAGAACTAAATGTCATTACATAACATCTAGTTCCAGACATTTTTTAGTGAAGAAATGAAGCCAGTTGTTGAATCTCAAGGTCAGTAGTGTGTCATGTGACTCACCTGATTTGACCTGTGAGCTCCGCCTCTTGAGCCCAGCTGACGGAGAGGGCGTGGCCTGTGACACGCGCGGGCTCGTCCCCTTCTTCTGCCGCGGCGCTCGAGTACTGGCTGCTCTCTTCTTTACAACGACAGCTCTCTCCTTATTCCCATTGCCTTCCCCATCCGAATCCTCCGAGAAAGAGTCGGCAGAGTTTCCAGACATCACTGCCGGAACATTTAGACAAGCGTACATTTATATATTTTTTTGCTATAAAATACAACAAATTACATTATTAATTTAATGTGCACTTTATGAGGGGGGGATATCAATAGTAGTATCAGTAATTCACATCAATGCATTTAGCAGACGTGATGTCACATGTCTTACCATCCAGCTCGAGGCAGATGTGCTGCAGACTCATCCCTCTGAACAGAACCCCCTCGCGCTCCCCGTACAACACCACTCGCCCCACGCGGTTCATCAGCGCCGGGTCCTGACCAATCCGAGCGCAGCTCTGGGTCACATGGTACTCCCTCTGCAGGAAATCCTCCAATCGCTTGGTAGCAGAGCCTGAGGCTTTTTCTCCCTCCTCGAGCAGCAGGAGTTGGGTTAGGATGGCCACCTGGCGGCGGGCGCGGGGTGCGGTTAGCGTCGTGGGGTTTTTAGCGCCGCTGGTGCGCGCTAGGCTCCGGAGAAGGTCAGTGCCGCGGAGTGGCGTAGCCGGCGAGTGATACGGCCGGGAAAACACGTACGGGCTCTCAGGATCGACTCCTACATCTCCCGACGTCTTTAAGAGAAGATCCAGACACGCTTCTGAATGCGGAGGAAGGATTAGCGGCTGAACGCGACCACGTTTGCCTAAAATGCCCACGCGAGTGAGGTGGCAGAGCACGTGCCGCTCGAAAGGGGACAGAGACTCGTCCGACGGGAGGACTGAGTTTCGGTCCCGGTAGTCCTGGATGGTGAGCTTGGCCACCTCGCACTCGCGGTGCCGGTTGTAGAGGATTAGCAGAGCTAGGCTGGAGTGGCAGAGCAGGCGCCAGGCCTCCGCCGAGCCCGAGGCCCGGGACAGCGTGAGGAACGAGGAGTGCTGCTGTCGGCGCAGGAACATGACCAGCGTGGAGAGAGACGACAGCAGAGGAGGCATGTGTGAGCGCTGAGAGCTGCACGGGAAACAAACACCACAGTGAGGGATCAGAACTTTAAAGGGGACATTTCATGAAAATCTGACTTTTTCCGCGTTTAAAGGACAAGTTCGGTATTTTACACGTAAAGCCCTGTTTTAAGATCGTTTCTGATGAAATAGAACGGTTCAGATTGTAATGTGGACAGATGCTGCTGGCCCGAGAGTGTTGGCTTTCTGTGGTACACCACCACCGAAATCACGATACGCAGGTCCACGATCCGGTGTCGCGATGTGAGAAGGGAGAATCACGATTTGCAACACACCCCTTCCAACTCCCAGAGTTATCCTTCCCGTCCAGATCCAATGCTACCACATCTTTAAATTACTATTAGTATTATTTGAAGTTAACATTATAAAATACGCAGACCTACATCTCAAAACTAGTTGAGGATATACATTCTCAGAAAATGCATTTAATACCAATATATTGACACTTCTGTTTATATATCCATAGCCTACTCCCTTAATAAAGTCCAGTACAGAGTCCAGACATTAGAAAAATATAAGTCTACACATGCATTTTATATTTAATATGAGGGAAATACACATGCGTATACGGACGTGACACAAAACATCATAATTTTTTAGGTGGCAATATATATATATATATTTTTTATAATTCTGTGAGTTACGCTGTACAAACCAAAAGTAATACTACCCACCGAATGAAGAAGGGTTGGCTCTCCCCAAAACATAATTCATTTTGTTTTATTTTTCGTGATCTCATTTATGAGGAAAAAACAATGTTACGGACGTGTAGTTCTCTGGAAGCGGCACTAAAACTTTCAGAGACCTCAAACAGAAAGCACAAAGCCTTTCTTTAAAGTGAATTTCGTTTTGTATAAATTTTTATCTCAATTTTAATCAATGTTTCATCAACCAATTGCCTGGATTTATTTAATAAGAAGTAAATATAGCAGACAATAGATAATCACGACACGGAGGCGCCGGCGCGCGTGAACTGGAGCTGGTCTCATTTTAATCGAAACGTAGCCTATAAGGTAGCCTAGCCTACTTGCCTCACAGGCCTGAGACATATATCTATAATGAAATGTCAACTTTTAAACCGAACAATCGAAAAACCTTCATCTTTCCAGCCGACACTGACAGAAAACACTTGTTTATTAAAATTAAAATGTCTCCTTGCTATATTTGACATATTCATAATCATTTGCCGATTCTTTGTGACAGCTTTTAGGTGCTTTATTGGCAGTGCCACCCTTACATGAATGCGTCACAACCGCATCAGCACCGAAAACATGGAGATTGTTTTAGACAATAAACGCACAACCTATTTGGTATTCTATAATTAAATACATCCCAACCAACTATTAAAAAAATGTTAACTTGTAAGCGTCTTTTTACGTTACATTAGGGGTGGGAATCTCTACGCACCTCACGATTCGATTACGATTCAGAGGGCTGCGATTCGATGCTAAATCGATTATCTGAATCTGTTTTGTGTGTGTGTGTGTGTGTGTGTGTGACTATAAATACTTTGCTTTAAAAGTACAAAGTAATGACCCATAAAGAATTAACGTACAATATATTTTATTAACATTGCAAAGAACCAACAGGAAAATAAATGTGTGCCTGAACTAGCAGCATACTTTTAGTAAATGAATAATATAACAACGACCGGTAGCCTACAGCCGAGTGTTTTTCCTCCTGGGTGGAAAAGCGTCATATGGCTTCTCATATTTGTCGTGTTTCCGTAATTTTTTTGTTTTATTCTACAAAGCTTACAACTAGTGTGACTCATGACTGTCCAGCTCCTTTCCCCCTTCAACTTCAGAAGCCAAAATATTTCCACACGTCAGCTTTTAACGAGTGTGTTTGGATCTCGCGCGCCATCGCGTCTCTGTTATGTGCACGCCACAGACGGTCCGGCCACTGGACTTCCGTGCTTCAGAGTTCCGTCTTTTGCGTTCCGTCAATATTACGTTATTATAAATATATATCTTTTTTTTTTTGAAAATCGATTTTTTTACATTTGTGAATCGATTCAGAATCGTCCACGTCCGCATCGCGATGCATCTAAGAATCGATTTTTTCCCCCACCCCTACATTACATATCATGACTACCTTTCCAAGTGACGCGAGCTCCCCTCCCAACCAACACATTTACTGTAAGTCAGCATATGGCAACATTTCGGCTACACGGTGGAGAACAAGGATGGCAATCGTGTAGTCTACAAGACAGACACAATTTGCCGTAAGTGTTTTAATAAGCTTCCTCTATTGACCAGCAACACGTCAACATGCAGATGCATATCCTACGACACCATCCCGAAATCAATTTAGTTGGAGCACAGAAAACAACCCAAAAGCAGCAGCCTACACTGCCTAATTTAGTTTAATAATATCATGCATAGTTAATATTGTTACTTGGTGTTCAGATTATACAGGTTTTTCAAATGTTATTTAATAAAAATACCGGTATATTTTTTTTTTCTCAAAATCTAAATTTTTTCACCCCAAGCCCCGCCCCCTCAAGCCCCGCCCCCATGATAGAATCGCGATACGAACCGAATCGTGGGTCAAAAATCGTGATACGAACCGAATCGTGGGTTTGGTGTATCGTCACAGCCCTAATATCAAGCAATTCGGACTTTATATCAAGCAATTCAGACTTTTTATCACGCAATTCTGACTATATATCAAGCAATTCTGACTTTATATCAGGCAATTCTGACTTTATATCACGCAATTCTGACTATATATCAAGCAATTCTGACTTTATATCAGGCAATTCTGACTATATATCAAGCAATTCGGACTTTATATCACGCAATTCGGACTTTATATCACGCAAGCAATTCGGACTTTATATCACGCAATTCGGACTTTATATCAAGCAATTCGGACTTTATATCAGGCAATTCGGACTTTATATCAGGCAATTCGGACTTTATATCACGCAATTCGGACTTTATATCAGGCAATTCGGACTTTATATCAAGCAATTCGGACTTTATATCACGCAATTCTGACTTTATATCAAGCAATTCTGACTTTATATCAGGCAATTCTGACTTTATATCAGGCAATTCTGACTATATATCAAGCAATTCTTACTTTATATCAAGCAATTCTGACTTTATATCAAGCAATTCTGACTTTATATCACGCAATTCGGACTTTATATCACACAATTCAGACTTTATAACAGGCAATTCTGACTTTATATCAGGCAATTCTGACTATATATCAAGCAATTCTTACTTTATATAAAGCAATTCTGACTTTATATCATGCAATTCTGACTTTATATCAAGCAATTCTGACTTTATATCAAGCAATTCTGACTTTATATCAAGCAATTCTGACTTTATATCAAGCAATTCGGACTTTATAACAGGCAATTCGGACTTTATATCACGCAATTCTGACTATATCAAGCAATTCTGACTTTATATCAAGCAATTCTGACTTTATATCAAGCAATTCTGACTTTATATCACGCAATTCTGACTTTATATCAAGCAATTCGGACTTTATATCAAGCAATTCGGACTTTATAACAGGCAATTCTGACTTTATATCACACAATTCTGACTTTATATCACACAATTCGGACTTTATATCACACAATTCGGACTTTATATCACACAATTCGGACTTTATATCACACAATTCGGACTTTATATCACACAATTCGGACTTTATATCACACAATTCGGACTTTATATCACACAATTCGGACTTTATATCACACAATTCTGACTTTATAACAGGCAATTCTGACTTTATATCAGGCAATTCTGACTATATATCAAGCAATTCTTACTTTATATAAAGCAATTCTGACTTTATATCAAGCAATTCTGACTTTATATCATGCAATTCGGACTTTATATCAGGCAATTCTGACTTTATATCAAGCAATTCTGACTTTATATCAAGCAATTCTGACTTTATATCATGCAATTCGGACTTTATATCAGGCAATTCTGACTTTATATCAAGCAATTCTGACTTTATATCAAGCAATTCTGACTTTAGGCTATATCAGGCAATTCTGACTTTATATCAAGCAATTCTGACTTTATATCAAGCAATTCTGACTTTATATCAAGCAATTCGGACTTTATATCAGGCAATTCTGACTTTATATCAAGCAATTCGGACTTTATATCAAGCAATTCGGACTGTATATCAGGCAATTCTGACTATATATCAAGCAATTCTTACTTTATATAAAGCAATTCTGACTATATATCAAGCAATTCTGACTTTATATCAAGCAATTCGGACTTTATAACAGGCAATTCGGACTTTATATCACGCAATTCTGACTTTATATCAAGCAATTCTGACTTTATATCAAGCAATTCTGACTTTATATCAAGCAATTCTGACTTTATATCAAGCAATTCTGACTTTATAACAGGCAATTCAGACTTTATATCACGCAATTCTGACTTTATATCACGCAATTCTGACTTTATATCAGGCAATTCTGACTTTATATCAGGCAATTCTGACTTTATATCAGGCAATTCTGACTTTATATCAGGCAATTCTGACTTTATATCAAGCAATTCTGACTTTATATCAAGCAATTCTGACTTTATATCAAGCAATTCGGACTTTATATCAGGCAATTCTGACTTTATATCAAGCAATTCGGACTTTATATCAAGCAATTCGGACTGTATATCAGGCAATTCTGACTATATATCAAGCAATTCTTACTTTATATAAAGCAATTCTGACTTTATAACAGGCAATTCAGACTTTATATCACGCAATTCTGACTTTATATCACGCAATTCTGACTTTATATCAGGCAATTCTGACTTTATATCAGGCAATTCTGACTTTATATCAGGCAATTCTGACTTTATATCAGGCAATTCGGACTTTATATCAGGCAATTCGGACTTTATATCAGGCAATTCGGACTTTATATCAGGCAATTCTGACTTTATATCAGGCAATTCGGACTTTATATCAGGCAATTCGGACTTTATATCAGGCAATTCGGACTTTATATCAGGCAATTCGGACTTTATATCAGGCAATTCGGACTTTATATCAGGCAATTCGGACTTTATATCAGGCAATTCGGACTTTATATCACGCAATTCTGACTTTATATCAGGCAATTCTGACTATATCAAGCAATTCTGACTTTATATCAAGCAATTCTGACTTTATATCAAGCAATTCTGACTTTATATCAAGCAATTCTGACTTTATATCAAGCAATTCGGACTTTATAACAGGCAATTCGGACTTTATATCACGCAATTCTGACTTTATATCAAGCAATTCTGACTTTATATCAAGCAATTCTGACTTTATATCAAGCAATTCTGACTTTATATCAAGCAATTCGGACTTTATATCAAGCAATTCGGACTTTATATCAAGCAATTCTGACTATATCAAGCAATTCTGACTTTATATCAAGCAATTCTGACTTTATATCAAGCAATTCTGACTTTATATCAAGCAATTCGGACTTTATAACAGGCAATTCGGACTTTATATCACGCAATTCTGACTTTATATCAAGCAATTCTGACTTTATATCAAGCAATTCTGACTTTATATCAAGCAATTCTGACTTTATATCAAGCAATTCTGACTTTATAACAGGCAATTCAGACTTTATATCACGCAATTCTGACTTTATATCACGCAATTCTGACTTTATATCAGGCAATTCTGACTTTATATCAGGCAATTCTGACTTTATATCAGGCAATTCGGACTTTATATCAGGCAATTCGGACTTTATATCAGGCAATTCGGACTTTATATCAGGCAATTCGGACTTTATATCAGGCAATTCGGACTTTATATCAGGCAATTCGGACTTTATATCAGGCAATTCGGACTTTATATCAGGCAATTCGGACTTTATATCAGGCAATTCGGACTTTATATCACGCAATTCGGACTTTATATCACGCAATTCTGACTTTATATCAGGCAATTCTGACTTTATATCAGGCAATTCTGACTTTATATCAGGCAATTCTGACTTTATATCAGGCAATTCTGACTTTATATCATGCAATTCGGACTTTATATCAGGCAATTCTGACTTTATATCACACAATTCTGACTTTATATCAGGCAATTCTGACTTTATATCACGCAATTCTGACTTTATATCACACAATTCTGACTTTATATTATGCAATTCTGACTATATATCAGGCAATTTCTGACTTTATATCAGGCAATTCTGACTTTATATCACACAATTCTGACTTTATATCAGGCAATTTCTGACTTTATATCAGGCAATTCTGACTTTATATCAGGCAATTCTGACTTTATATCACACAATTCTGACTTTATATCAGGCAATTTCTGACTTTATATCAGGCAATTCTGACTTTATATCAGGCAATTCTGACTTTATATTACACAATTCTGACTTTATATCAGGCAATTCTGACTTTATATCACACAATTCTGACTTTATATCAGGCAATTTCTGACTTTATATCAGGCAATTCTGACTTTATATCAGGCAATTCTGACTTTATATCAGGCAATTCTGACTT
Organism: Semotilus atromaculatus; assembly: GCA_031834385.1. Lineage (NCBI taxonomy): Eukaryota > Metazoa > Chordata > Actinopteri > Cypriniformes > Leuciscidae > Semotilus > Semotilus atromaculatus. The sequence continues at coordinate 1,477,678 of JAULUF010000074.1, read as the reverse complement.
TATATTACACAATTCTGACTTTATATCACACAATTCTGACTTTATATCACACAATTCTGACTTTATATCAGGCAATTTCTGACTTTATATCTCACAATTCTGACTTTATATCACGCAATTCTGACTTTATATTACGCAATTCGGACTTTATATCAGGCAATTCGGACTTTATATCACG
>JAULUF010000074.1:1310000-1472500 GCA_031834385.1 Semotilus atromaculatus | reverse complement strand
TCGGGTGCGGACCAAACACCCGAACCGAGACCCAGCTGAAGAGGTGGTCTCGGTACGGCTCCAAACGAACTCTGGTACGGTTCGTTTACGGTGTGAACATGAACCGACCCAATTGCAAGAAAGCACTGCGCGAGCTGCCTTATCAGACATCCCAAGTCTCCCGGAAGTTCCGGGAATCTCCCGCATAATGATAGCGTCTCCCTGAATTAGTTCAAATCTCCCGGATTCAGGAGCGCGTATGCGACACAGAACATACTGAGCACAGCCTCACGAAAGCTAGTCGCACATCAGCGTCTTCTCAAAATCCGAATTACACCATCGTATAGATGACATTGTATCATATGATACGCATTAGTTTCTTCATATTGCGTTTGTACAGAATAACACAAAATTAGTAAAAGAACAAATATTGCAGTACGAAATATCTCCATGCTGAGCCTTTTTTGCACTTCCTGATTTCCCTACTTGAGAATCCTTGTCCAATGAATGGACGACCTTAGCACACGTGTGGTTTTGTTTACAAATTTTGGTTCACTTCCAGAAAGAGCAGTGTGAAAGGGAACCGTACCAAAAAAACTAAAAAAAAATATTTTATTTGGTCCGGACCAAAGCAAGTGAACTATCGGACTTTTCTGGTGTGAATACACCCTAAGAGTTGAGAGCATCCGTACCAGAGCTGTGACGGGTCGGTGATGAAGTACGGGCTCCCCGGCGGGGGAAGACGGTCCTCTGCTCCCTCGGCGTACGGCTCGTCCCCTTACACAACAATCACACACAACAGGAGATTAACCCTGTAAAGCTTGACGAATTATACTTATAGAAATGGAACAGTTTGTTAAAGCTTAAAGGATCAGTTCACTTTTAAAAAGACTTTTGCTGATTATTTACTCGCCCCCATCGGCATTTCACAAATAAATAAAACAGTTTAAGTTTTATAAGCACAAATGCTCGCACCGAGTCAGTGTTTACGAATGTGAGGAAGGAGGACCATATACACATATTCATGTCTTTGTGTCAGTGTGCGTATCCTGGGTGTTTTAATATTAAAAAGGCTAAAAGAAAGTTTTCGTCAGGACAGAAGGGTGACCTTTTCAACGTAATTGTGTATTACGTGAGTCACGAACGCGCATCACAGAACAGAGCAAGGCCAGCATTTGTGCTTATAAAACTTAAACTGTTTTATGTATTTGTGAAATGCGGATGGTTTGTCTAGATAAGACCCTTATTCATCGTCTGGTGTCGTTTAAAGCCCTTTGAAGCTGCACTGAAACTGTCATTTGGACCTTGAACCGTTTGGGTCCTGTTGAAGTCCATTATATGGAGAAAAATCCTGGAATGTTTTCATCAAAAACCTTCATTTCTTTTCCACTGAAGAAAGAAAGACATGGACATCTTGGATGACATGGGGGGAGGAAATTATCAGCAAAAGTTTTTTTAAAGTGAACTAATCCATTAATTTAGTGACCAAATGTAGCACTCTTATGGAAATATGATAATATATTCTAATAACAAATTTTATTGGACTACTTTTCAAATTGTATTTCATAAACCAACATCTCAGGAAAACGTTATGGGGTTTCAAATAAAAAAATGACTTTCTGTGCCAGGACATGTCCACTGTAGACAGCATGTTTATCAGGCATTCTGGGACACACAAGTGAATATGGAAATAAATTATACATCAATATTCCTATGAAATATTAGATATTATTATTACAATATTGCTAATTACTACTCCAATTATTACACTTTTTTTTTTTTCATTAAATGTTGCTCCAAGAACACATTAATGTGCAAATTGGATACGGTGTATAGATACATTGCATTGAATGAGAATATTAATTTATGGCCATTTCACCCACATATTGCATAAAGTAAAATGGTGTACAATTAAATTCAAATCAAGTTTTGGTTAAAAAAAATCCGTAAACCCCCAATTTTATTGGTGATTGAAAAAAACTCCCATTGTTTTTTGCCTATACATTTAATTTTTTGTCATTTTAATTTTGAGTCCTGGTGTCCACTACAGAGGACATAGCATAACATATGAATAAAATATAATTTTTCAAAAAAGTTTTTTTTATTTTTATCATTTGTTTCTTATGCTAAATAATGTGATGACATGAAAAAAAAAAACTAATTCAAAAAACTTTTTTCTGGGTCTCAGTATAATGTGTTTTTGCTGAGAATGACTGTATATCAAACCAAAATATATTCTTCAACATTCCTCACATTATCACAGTTTATTCGCTATAGTTTAGAAAATGGTAATACAATAAGACAAGAATATGATATTTCACTGGTTTTGTCCAACTATAAGGATTAAGAAAGATGTTTGATTTATACAGTGAAGACTACAGTTTAATACACATTTGGACCAGGAAACCTGAAAATAGAGATTTATTTCATTTGTATCTTTGTCATATTGTATTTATTTGTGCTTTAGCTTCTATTTGATTATGTTTTTGTTTTCCCACAGACTACATTGGTTATGTTAGTAGTTCTAGCTGTGGTCTATAACAGTACCTGGGCTGTAACTGTGTTCAGACAGACTCTCCTCTTCATCCTCCGTCACATACGCCACTCGTTCACACACTTTCACCGGCGTCCCCTTCCTCTTCCTGCCACACACACGCCTGCGAGACACACACACACACACAGGCATCAGTGCTGACAGTAACAGTTTAATAAACACACACACAATTAATAATAAATAAGATCATCTTTCAGTGCTAAGTATGGTGGTATTTTAATCCCACAGGCCAAGGGAACTTTATCAGAACGCATAATCCTGGATCCATGAAATAACTGGCCTTTATATATATAAATCTGCTGTCTCGATGGGGATTTAACACAGGGCTGTCCTGACTTATGCACCATGTCCTTTAAGGAAGAACATGTATTTATTTACCATACATTATTCATTCACAAAGAAAATTGGTGTCCTTAAAGGTTGGATTTTTCCTCATTTTTAATAATAATAATAATAATAATAAACTTTATTACAGACTCACCAGTCCAAATAAAAACAAACAAGACAGTACACACAATACAATACAATATAAAAAACAAACAAATACAACTTCAGAGGAGACAACTATACCAATGCTTCCATAACTTGGACTTATACCGTGTAGTACTAAACATGATATTGGTCAATGCCACAATTATATAATTCTCAGAGTTATTCAGCCGACATATAAATTTGTACATAACATTTCTCAATGTGGCTTGCAGAGTATTAACACCTGCAGCCACAAACATGTCACTGGCACTACACCAGCGTGGTCTTCTCTGCAGAATTATCAGTGCATTATTCTGAGCTACCTGAAGTTTAAATTAGGCATTAAGATCAATTTCCAAAAGATGATTTTTTTTATTCCTCTTTTTAGGCAACTTTAGCATGGGTGTTTAAACGTATGGATAGCACTGTATATAAATGTATATAGGCCTACATCATATACATACATTAACATCACATAGCTACTAATGTAAATTATTATAATCGTTATATACAAAATGCATATTATATTAGGCTATATTATATTAGGCTAGTTAGGTATGAAATGCAAAACTAAGCCAATCAAAATGGGTTTAAGCGATTAATGGACACATTGAAGAACAAAATGATTCGCTATCGATGGTAAAAAAAAAAAATATCGCTCGATGTTTTGCGTTACGGTTACCATGGCAAACTGTTGTAACGGTCGCTTGCACACGTGCACGCGCTCACAGGTTTCGCGCAGTCGCGCGATGTTTTGCTAATCGTTCGAGTCGCGGCCGCGTTACGGTTCCCCGGTAAAGCGACAACTTACGGAAAACACACACACTGTAAACACACACACACACACACACACTAAAGACACACGCGAGCTCAGAGAACGAGATAGAACGGCCACGGGTGTTCTCTCATCACGGTGGGCACGAGGACAACAGAACCGGACCTGCTAGCCGTTAGCACGCACGCGAATCCCAGCGTTCCCAACCGAATCGAACGGCCCGATCGGTTCCGTTAGCGGGAGAGACTCACCCGCGCGGTGGCGGAGGCTTGCTGCCGTCCCCGTCGCTGTCGAGGGTCGGGGGATCCCGGTAATCGAACGGCGACCGCACGCTCTCCGCCATTAGCACTGCTCCGGTGCGCATGCGCAGAAGCCCTCAGCTGGCCAGGCCCTGACATGGGCTCCAGCGTACAGTAATATCATAAACTATAAACTGATCACTTATATAGATCGGTGCATCACAGGCAGCATTCACGGAAAACTCGAGCCTTAAAATTAAATCAATTAAAATTAATGCATGAGCATTTCTATGCATTTAGACCTCTTAAATGGTTAATATTTAAAAAATTATTGCTCACACATTACAGTGTTCATGTTTCTGTGCATCATCTATGTACTGTACAATATTATAAACTAATCATTTATATTGATCAGTGCATCGTAATATGCAAACTCATAATTAGCAAGGACGAGAAAACCCGAGCCTTAAAATATATGCATTAAATAAAAAAATAATTGAATTTAATGCATGTGAATTTCTAAGGCGTATGATTTTTTTTAGACTTCCCAAATAGTTAATATTTATACAATTCTATCAATATTTCTCACACATTCTGTTCTGTTTCTGTGCATTTAATATGTAACATGTACATTAATTCATTTCAGCAGACGCTTCATCTAAATATAATCTTAAAGAGGCAAGAATTCATTAGTACACACACAATATATACTGTGTATATTGAGTATAACTGTGCATATCTAGTATTGAAGTATAGTTAATATATAAATAAGTACATTTTACTGTATATTTTGAGTAATGCTAATTAACAGCATGTAAATATAAAAATGTGTATTTACACGTTTTAATTAGTTGTAATGAATTATATTATTTCTAATGTATATTTTTAAATGTTAAGTGTGAGTTTGCTATTGTTTTATTATTTCTGATTTTCATTTTAAACGTTGATTAAATTGATATTTACATATAATTTCTAGGAACATGCAGAATAAATAATTCATTCTTGGTGTTGCCCAGAATCATTGTGATTATCTCATAATTAATTTAGTAAATTATTGTTAAAAAATAAGAGAAGAGTATTCATCAGTTAATATTAATATCTACGTATGTATAAAAAATATTATTGTTATTCAGGAAGATATCTGTTCTTTATTTGACAAGTTTGTATTATTAATTTTTATTATTTTATTAAACTCGAATAACACACACACACACCGGTTTCTTCCCATAATTTATTGATTAATATAGACATATCATTATGCTGTGGTCAGTGATATACAGTGAAGCGAGAGTTAGTGTGCGTCTCACAGATCAAACAGTGCATAAACAGCTGAATATGATTCACAGCATTCATAACTTCTGCTGGTATTAGTAGCAAACAAATGCGTCACAGTGTTACATTTACAGTAAAATTTTATAAATACAGAAATTAATATATTAATAGTTCAGATTTTTGATTATAAGTATAGTGTTTTTTGCTATAAAAAAAGAAGATACTATTATTTTCAGTAATGCCTTTGATTTTCATTTAGCTCACAATGAAATATGACTTCCATCATACAGTAATTCACAGTCTAAGTCAAGGCTACATCAGTTAGTACAGTATGAGTTAGTCGCATCATATTCATATCTCTGTATATTAGTCATTAAACACTTCATTCCTTCATCATTGTCTTATAAATCTAATAAACTCACACACGTTGTGTCTGTGTGTGAAACGACTCTACACACGTACAGGACTTTCTCCTGAACGTAACAATATTTAGCTCTAAATGTACGTGTTTGAATTGCATATAAAATGTTCATGCATTTGGATTTGAACTAATAAACGTAATGTGATGCATATCTGTCAGTCATGCACGCATGGAACGGGCATTAGTTTATTATTAACTATTTGACTTTCTTTAAAATATATATTTTTTTAAATCAGCATGAATCAGTTCTGTGTGAAAATAAAAAATTAGTGATATGAAAATGTTGGCCAATACCGATAACCGATAATACTTTAAATTTGAAAGCCGATAACTGATATATTGGCAGATAAATCTAAATCTGAATTTTTATATAATTTGTGATAGCCTGATTACAGAAACAAAAGTCTCACCATTAAATCCATATCCAAAACGAACAATTATAATGTTCTCATGATCATTTTATGTAGCCGATATGACCTTTGTATTGTCAGTTACCTCTTACCTTTGTAAAAACTGTATTTTCGTTTTAATATATCGGCCTAATATTCTATAACATAAAAAATTAACATATATATGCTGGCCGATATATATAGCATCCCTATTAAATGTATTCAGTTCAAAAAGTATGAACATGGTTTACAATACAACTAGCTGTGGAATAAACCATATTCAATAAGTTAAAATGAGTGAGACTGAAACAAACTGATGATAAATATATAAACCTGTGGATATTGTGTGATAAATTTGACCTGTTTCAATAACGCATGACTGACACGTATGAATCAAATATTAAAACAGTGAATCAAATCAGGGACTTTTATATGGAATTCAAAGACATAAATCCTAAATTCAGGTCTAATTATTTTCAATCAGAAAATCCTGCCATCATTCACCCACATTCATGTCGTTACAAACCCGCATGACTGTCCTTCAGAAACGCTCCAGAAACCGGGAGCTGATTGAGTGTGTGAGTGTGTGTTTGAGAGTCCCTGATGGCAGAAGACAGACGGACCCAGCACTGAGCCCTGCTGACCCCCACACCTCGCCGGGAGCTGATTCTAGATTGAGTGTGTTTGAGGGTTTGGGTGTGTTTGAGGGTTTGAGTGTGTTTGAGGGTTTGAGTGTGTTTGGGTGTGTTTGAGGGTTTGAGTGTGTTTGAGGGTTTGGGTGAGTTTGAGGGTTTGGGTGTGTTTGAGGGTTTGGGTGTGTTTGAGGGTTTGGGTGTGTTTGAGGGTTTGGGTGAGTTTGAGGGACGCTCCAGAAACGCTCCAGAAAACGCTCCAGAAACTGGGAGCTGATTGAGTGTGTGTTTGAGAGTCCCTGATGGCAGAATACAGACGGACCCAGCACTGAGCCCTGCTGACCCCCACACCTCGTCGGGAGCTGATTCTAGATTGAGTGTGTTTGAGGGTTTGGGTGTGTTTGAGGGTTTGAGTGTGTTTGAGGGTTTGGGTGTGTTTGAGGGTTTGGGTGTGTTTGAGGGTTTGGGTGTGTTTGAGGGACGCTCCAGAAACGCTCCAGAAACTGGGAGCTGATTGAGTGTGTGTTTGAGTGTGTTTGAGAGTCCCTGATGGCAGAAGACAGACGGACCCATCACTGAGCCCTGCTGACCCCCACACCTCGCCGGGAGCTGATTCTAGATTGAGTGTGTTTGAGGGTTTGGGTGTGTTTGAGGGTTTGAGTGTGTTTGAGGGTTTGGGTGTGTGTGAGGGTTTGGGTGTGTTTGAGGGTTTGGGTGAGTTTGAGGGTTTGGGTGTGTTTGAGGGTTTGGGTGTGTTTGAGGGTTTGGGTGAGTTTGAGGGTTTGGGTGTGTTTGAGGGTTTGGGTGTGTTTGAGGGTTTGGGTGTGTTTGAGGGTTTGGGTGAGTTTGAGGGTTTGGGTGTGTTTGAGGGTTTGGGTGTGTTTGAGGGACGCTCCAGAAAACGCTCCAGAAACTGGGAGCTGATTGAGTGTGTGTTTGGGTGTGTTTGAGAGTCCCTGATGGCAGAAGACTGACGGACCCATCACTGAGCCCTGCTGACCCCCACACCTCGCCGGGAGCTGATTCTAGATTGAGTGTGTTTGAGGGTTTGGGTGTGTTTGAGGGTTTGGGTGAGTTTGAGGGTTTGGGTGAGTTTGAGGGTTTGGGTGTGTTTGAGGGTTTGGGTGTGTTTGAGGGTTTGGGTGTGTGTGAGGGTTTGGGTGTGTGTGAGGGTTTGGGTGTGTTTGAGGGTTTGGGTGTGTTTGAGGGTTTGGGTGAGTTTGAGGGTTTGGGTGTGTTTGAGGGACGCTCCAGAAAACGCTCCAGAAACTGGGAGCTGATTGAGTGTGTGTTTGGGTGTGTTTGAGAGTCCCTGATGGCAGAAGACAGATGGACCCATCACTGAGCCCTGCTGACCCCCACACCTCGCCGGGAGCTGATTCTAGATTGAGTGTGTTTGAGGGTTTGGGTGTGTTTGAGGGTTTGGGTGAGTTTGAGGGTTTGGGTGAGTTTGAGGGTTTGGGTGTGTTTGAGGGTTTGGGTGTGTTTGAGGGTTTGGGTGTGTGTGAGGGTTTGGGTGTGTGTGAGGGTTTGGGTGTGTTTGAGGGTTTGGGTGTGTTTGAGGGTTTGGGTGAGTTTGAGGGTTTGGGTGTGTGTGAGGGTTTGGGTGTGTGTGAGGGTTTGGGTGTGTTTGAGGGTTTGGGTGTGTTTGAGGGTTTGGGTGAGTTTGAGGGTTTGGGTGTGTTTGAGGGACGCTCCAGAAAACGCTCCAGAAACTGGGAGCTGATTGAGTGTGTGTTTGGGTGTGTTTGAGAGTCCCTGATGGCAGAAGACAGATGGACCCATCACTGAGCCCTGCTGACCCCCACACCTCGCCGGGAGCTGATTCTAGATTGAGTGTGTTTGAGGGTTTGGGTGTGTTTGAGGGTTTGGGTGAGTTTGAGGGTTTGGGTGAGTTTGAGGGTTTGGGTGTGTTTGAGGGTTTGGGTGTGTTTGAGGGTTTGGGTGTGTGTGAGGGTTTGGGTGTGTGTGAGGGTTTAGGTGTGTTTGAGGGTTTGGGTGTGTTTGAGGGTTTGGGTGAGTTTGAGGGTTTGGGTGTGTTTGAGGGTTTGGGTGTGTTTGAGGGTTTGGGTGTGTGTGAGGGTTTGGGTGAGTTTGAGGTTTGAGGTTTGCAGGTTTGAGTGTGTTTGAGAGTCCCTGATGGCAGAAGAGAGATGGACCCAGCACTGAGCCCTGCTGACCCCCACACCTCGCCGGGGGCAAAATCAGTTTATGTTTCGGCTAACAAGTGTGTAAGCAATGCTGAAGTGTGTGTGAGACCCAGAGCTGATGCGTTCCACAAAACAGCCCTAATTGTTTTACCATATTACATTATTATGGATTGTTTTCACGCAATATCAAGACTTCAGAATCAGAATAAAGATTTCTAGAGTCTCAGAATCTGCATCCGGCTCCACAAAAAGCTTGTGTTTTTTGTATAAATGAATTTACTTCAGAAGTAAAATTATATGAGATTGTTGTTGTTTTTAAGCATAAATCTAACCTTTTTGGGAGTTTAATAAAAAAAAGACAAATAATTTGTCATTTGTGTAAAAATTTGTGCTGGGCAACGATCAATCGCATCCAAACTAAAAGTTTGTTTACACATAATATATGAGTATGTATTGTGTATAATTATGTTTGTACATATGAATACACACACACACACATGCATGTATATATTTAAGAAATATTTGCATGTATATATATTTATATTATAAATATACACCCGTACACACACACACACATATATTATGTGTAAACAAACTTTTATTTTGGATGTGATTAATCGTTGCCCAGAATTCAAAGCATATTCTCTGGAAACCAGCAGTGATTTAAAGGATGTTTACAGTTTCTTGAACCTAATCTCTGATCCATTGTTAATACTGAGATGGTTGAGAACTTTTACTGTACTCGACCTCACACACACACTCTCTGGTGCACACGGGTGGGTCTGAACTACGGGCCTGTGGGTCTGCAGAACTGGAGTGTGTGTGTCTGCAGAACTGGAGTGTGTGTGTGTGTGTGTGTGTGTGTGTGTGTGTCTCTACAGGATCTGCTGCTGCGTCTGCGTCTGCGTCTGCGTGTGGAACACGAGCAGTGTGTGCGAGGCCGACTCGGTCCAGTGGATGAGCTCCAGCAGAACCCGATAGGTCCAGAGTTTAGCAGCAAAACTACCAGAACCTTCAACTTCATCCTGACCCTGAGAACCAGAGACAACACACTCATTAATCAGATCAAACTGAGCTTGAAACGTGTTTGTTTGTGTGTGTGTGTGTGTGTGTGTGGGTGGATTTGTTTATGTGATTTATGAGGACACAAATGTGTATAATGACATGTGTATTACACTGGTATTACAACTTATGGGTGGTTTGAGGACATTTCAAAAGTCCTCATAAATCAAATGGCTTAAAAAAACATTAAAAACTATGTTTTATAAAAACAAAAAAAAATGCAGCATGTCTCCTGTGATGGGTAGGTTTAGAGATAGGGGCAGTTTGTGTGTGTGTGTGTGTGTAGGGGGATAGAATATATAGTTTGTACAGTATAAAAACCATTACGCCTATGGAGAGTCCTCATAATGCTGTCGCACCAACATGTGTGTGTGTGTGTGTGTATGTATGAGAGTTAGTGTGTGTGTGTGTGTTAAATAAAGACATCATCAGTCTGTATCCACAGAGCTTCTAGATAAAACACATTTTAAACCCACTCTGTGGTCAGTTTGAGGCGTTATAGGCACAGAAATAGACGAGACACACACACACACACTCAGATCTAGAGTGAAGTGGCTTCTGATCGCGAGCCAATCGTCGGTTCATAGGAAATGTCCAGGTAATTTCAAGAACGCATTCATTATGTTACGCTTCATGTCGTCATCTATGAAGGAAAGTGTAGGAGATCCGCTGGAGCTAAAAGCAGAAACACAACTAAACACACACACACACACACCCGTCAGTATAGCGTGACAGTTTTTACAGTAAAAATACGACCCATGCAATCATTGAACTCGCTCTAACTGCGATATGACAGGAAATATGCCTTCAATATCAATTTTCCAATCTTGACTATTTTTATATTGTAGTATTTTTCAAGCTTCATTTTTTGTTGCATTTCGCATAAATTTATAGCAGTCACTCTAATTGGAGGTTCAATACCCCTTACGGTTTTAGAGCCAAAGAAATACAGCACTGATTAATTATCAAACTTGATAGTAATGGATTTTATGAAGCGATTTAGCAGACTATTTTTATTATGACAAAATTAAATAAATAAATATATAAGGAAATTGTAAATGCATCATGGAATATTGCAGTAAATGACTTAAAGTACAATCAAATTTAAGCATTAATCATTTAAGGAACTTTTTTTTAATGGAACATAAAAATGATGTGAAATACCATCTCAATGGCTCTTAAAAAAAACTCATACAATAATTTCCCTTACTCAAAAACAAGTTTATGACAGGTGAAAGCATATTTCATGTCATATTTCATAAATGTATTTCATGCATATTTGTATAAATTATTAGGCTTATATTTTTGGGTTGCAACATTTCATTATGTATTCCATTATTTAGTTAAATATTGGTTTGTTTTATATTGTCTGCTTCATTTGATTTCAAGTTTTTATTTTTTATTTTTTTAAGACACATCTAACGTCCTTTTTCATGTTACATGAAAACATTAAGAAACGTATAATTTTACTCCTAGACTAAAATGGCCCTTTAAACCAGATTAACAGAAATCTGCTTTCTCTGTCATGGCTTTAAATAGTCACAGATTTAGTTTAGTCCAGAGTTTAATAAACTGATTTCTTGGAGGAAGATTAGAATTACCCCAGGACTAAATTGAGGCTTAAATTAAACCTACCAGGAGGCAGGTTTAACTTCAGATTAACAGTGTGTTATAAAGAAGACACATGTATTACTGGTATATAATATACAACCCCATTTCCAGAAAAGTTGGGACATTTTGAAAAATGCAATAAAATCAAGAATCTGTAATTTGTTAATTCTATTTAACCTTTTTTTTAATTGACAAAGGTACAAAGAAAAGTTTTCCAATGTTTTCACTGACCAACATAATTGTATTTTGTAAATATGATTTTTATTTTATTTTGATGGCTGCAACACACCCCAAAAAAGTTGGGACAGATGCATGTTTACCACTGTGTCACTTCCTTTTAATTACACTTTTTAATCATTTGGGAGTTGAGGATACTAATTGTTGGAGTTTTGCGAGTGGAATATTTGCCCAATCTTGTCTGATAAAGACAGGCTCAACAGTCTGTGGTCATCGTTGCCTGATTCTCCTGTTCATGATGGGTCACACATCTTCCATTAGAGACCGGCAGTAAGGCATCAGGCTCATCTCTTCTAGTGTAGAGTGTCTAAACCACTCAGTTTTAGCATGTGCAGAATGAGGCCTGGCATTGTCTTGCTTCCCAGGAAAGATGTCATCTTGTCACAATCCAAATATACGCCTCCATGTCAATGGAACCTTCACAATAATGCAAGTTACCCGTACCGTTTGCAGTGATACACCTCAATACCAGGACAGATGTTTGCTTTAGCACTTGTCGCTGGTGAAAGTCTGGTTGGTCCCTTTCGTCTTTGGGACTGAGAACTCAATGTCCATTTTTTCCCAAAAACAAGCTGAAACATGGACTCATCTGACCACAGCACACACTCATCTGTCCACAGCACACACTCATCTGACCACAGCACACATTCATCTGACCACAGCACACACTCATCTGACCACAGCACACACTCATCTGACCACAGCACACACTCATCTGTCCACAGCACACACTCATCTGACCACAGCACACACTCATCTGTCCACAGCACACACTCATCTGACCACAGCACACACTCATCTGTCCACAGCACACACTCATCTGACCACAGCACACACTCATCTGACCACTGCACACACTCATCTGACCACACTCATCTGACCACAGCACACACTCATCTGACCACAGCACACACTCATCTGACCACAGCACACACTCATCTGACCACACTCATCTGACCACAGCACACACTCATCTGACCACAGCACACACTCATCTGACCACAGCACACACTCATCTGACCACTGCACACACTCATCTGACCACTGCACACACTCTGACCACAGCACACACTCATCTGACCACAGCACACACTCATCTGACCACAGCACACACTCATCTGACCACAGCACACAGCACACACTCATCTGACCACAGCACACACTCATCTGACCACAGCACACACTCATCTGACCACAGCACACACTCATCTGACCACAGCACACATTCATCTGACCACAGCACACACTCATCACACTCATCTGACCACAGCACACACTCATCTGTCCACAGCACACACTCATCTGACCACAGCACACACTCATCTGACCACAGCACACACTCATCTGACCACAGCACACACTCATCTGACCACAGCACACACTCATCTGACCACAGCACACACTCATCTGACAACAGCACACACTCATCTGTCCACAGCACACACTCATCTGACCACAGCACACACTCCTCTGACCACAGCACACACTCATCTGTCCACAGCACACACTCATCTGACCACAGCACACACTCATCTGACCACAGCACACACTCATCTGACCACAGCACACACTCCTCTGACCACAGCACACACTCATCTGTCCACAGCACACACTCATCTGTCCACAGCACACACTCATCTGACCACAGCACACACTCATCTGACCACAGCACACACTCATCTGTCCACAGCACACACTCATCTGACCACAGCACACACTCCTCTGACCACTGCACACACCTGACCACAGCACACACTCATCTGACCACAGCACACACTCATCTGACCACAGCACACACTCATCTGACCACAGCACACAGCACACACTCATCTGACCACAGCACACACTCATCTGACCACAGCACACACTCATCTGACCACAGCACACACTCATCTGTCCACAGCACACACTCATCTGACCACAGCACACACTCCTCTGACCACTGCACACACCTGACCACAGCACACACTCATCTGACCACAGCACACACTCATCTGACCACAGCACACACTCCTCTGTCCACAGCACACACTCCTCTGACCACAGCACACACTCATCTGACCACAGCACACACTCATCTGACCACAGCACACACTCATCTGACCACAGCACACACTCATCTGTCCACAGCACACACTCATCTGACCACAGCACACACTCATCTGACCACAGCACACACTCATCTGTCCACAGCACACACTCATCTGACCACAGCACACACTCATCTGACCACAGCACACACTCATCTGACCACAGCACACACTCATCTGTCCACAGCACACACTCATCTGACCACAGCACACACTCATCTGACCACAGCACACACTCCTCTGACCACAGCACACACTCCTCTGACCACTGCACACACCTGACCACAGCACACACTCATCTGACCACAGCACACACTCCTCTGTCCACAGCACACACTCCTCTGACCACAGCACACACTCATCTGACCACAGCACACACTCATCTGACCACAGCACACACTCATCTGACCACAGCACACACTCATCTGACCACAGCACACACTCATCTGTCCACAGCACACACTCATCTGTCCACAGCACACACTCATCTGACCACAGCACACACTCATCTGACCACAGCACACACTCATCTGTCCACAGCACACACTCATCTGACCACAGCACACACTCATCTGACCACAGCACACACTCATCTGACCACAGCACACACTCCTCTGACCACTGCACACACATCTGACCACAGCACACACTCATCTGACCACAGCACACACTCATCTGTCCACAGCACACACTCCTCTGACCACAGCACACACTCATCTGACCACAGCACACACTCATCTGAGCACACACTCATCTGTCCACAGCACACACTCATCTGACCACAGCACACACTCATCTGACCACAGCACACACTCATCTGACCACAGCACACACTCCTCTGACCACTGCACACACATCTGACCACAGCACACACTCATCTGACCACAGCACACACTCATCTGTCCACAGCACACACTCCTCTGACCACAGCACACACTCATCTGACCACAGCACACACTCATCTGAGCACACACTCATCTGTCCACAGCACACACTCATCTGACCACAGCACACACTCATCTGACCACAGCACACACTCATCTGACCACAGCACACACTCATCTGACCACAGCACACACTCCTCTGACCACTGCACACACTCCTCTGACCACTGCACACACATCTGACCACAGCACACACTCATCTGACCACAGCACACACTCATCTGACCACAGCACACACTCACCTGTCCACAGCACACACTCCTCTGACCACAGCACACACTCATCTGACCACAGCACACACTCATCTGACCACAGCACACACTCATCACACACTCATCTGACCACAGCACACACTCATCTGACCACAGCACACACATCTGACCACAGCACACACATCTGACCACAGCACACACTCATCTGACCACAGCACACACTCATCTGTCCACAGCACACACTCCTCTGACCACAGCACACACTCATCTGACCACAGCACACACTCATCTGAGCACACA
Source organism: Semotilus atromaculatus (assembly GCA_031834385.1). Classification (NCBI taxonomy): domain Eukaryota; kingdom Metazoa; phylum Chordata; class Actinopteri; order Cypriniformes; family Leuciscidae; genus Semotilus; species Semotilus atromaculatus. The sequence continues at coordinate 1,457,162 of JAULUF010000074.1, read as the reverse complement.
CTCATCTGTCCACAGCACACACTCATCTGACCACAGCACACACTCATCTGACCACAGCACACACTCATCTGACCACAGCACACACTCCTCTGACCACAGCACACACATCTGACCACAGCACACACATCTGACCACAGCACACACTCATCTGTCCACAGCACACACTCCTCTGACCACAGCACACACTCATCTGACCACAGCACACACTCATCTGAGCACACACTCATCTGTCCACAGCACACACTCATCTGACCACAGCACACACTCATCTGACCACAGCACACACTCATCTGACCACAGCACACACTCCTCTGACCACTGCACACACATCTGACCACAGCACACACTCATCTGACCACAGCACACACTCATCTGACCACAGCACACACTCACCTGTCCACAGCACACACTCCTCTGACCACAGCACACACTCATCTGACCACAGCACACACATCTGACCACAGCACACACTCATCACACACTCATCTGACCACAGCACACACTCATCTGACCACAGCACACACTCATCTGACCACAGCACACACTCATCTGACCACAGCACACACTCATCTGACCACAGCACACACTCATCTGACCACAGCTCACACTCATCTGACCACAGCTCACACTCATCTGACCACAGCACACACTCATCTGACCACAGCACACACTCATCTGACCACAGCACACACTCATCTGACCACAGCACACACTCATCTGACCACAGCACACACTCATCTGTCCACAGCACACACTCATCTGACCACAGCACACACATCTGACCACAGCACACACTCATCTGACCACAGCACACACTCCTCTGACCACTGCACACACTCATCTGACCACAGCACACACTCATCTGACCACAGCACACACTCATCTGACCACAGCACACACTCCTCTGACCACAGCACACACTCATCTGACCACAGCACACACTCATCTGACCACAGAACACACTCATCTGACCACAGCACACACTCATCTGACCACAGCACACACTCATCTGACCACAGCACACACTCATCTGTCCACAGCACACACTCCTCTGACCACAGCACACACTCATCTGTCCACAGCACACACTCCTCTGACCACAGCACACACTCATCTGTCCACAGCACACACTCATCTGACCACAGCACACACTCATCTGACCACAGCACACACTCATCTGTCCACAGCACACACTCATCTGTCCACAGCACACACTCATCTGTCCACAGCACACACTCATCTGACCACAGCACACACTCATCTGTCCACAGCACACACTCCTCTGACCACAGCACACACTCATCTGACCACAGCACACACTCATCTGACCACAGCACACACTCATCTGACCACAGCACACACTCCTCTGACCACTGCACACACTCATCTGACCACAGCACACACTCATCTGACCACAGCACACACTCATCTGACCACAGCACACACTCCTCTGACCACAGCACACACTCATCTGTCCACAGCACACACTCATCTGTCCACAGCACACACTCATCTGACCACAGCACACACTCATCTGACCACAGCACACACTCATCTGACCACAGCACACACTCATCTGACCACAGCTCACACTCATCTGACCACAGCACACACTCATCTGACCACAGCACACACTCATCTGACCACAGCACACACTCATCTGACCACAGCACACACTCATCTGACCACAGCACACACTCATCTGACCACAGCACACATTCATCTGACCACAGCTCACACTCATCTGACCACAGCACACACACACACTCATCTGACCACAGCACACACTCATCTGACCACAGCACACACTCATCTGACCACAGCACACACTCATCTGACCACAGCACACACACACACTCATCTGACCACAGCACACACACACACTCATCTGACCACAGCACACACTCATCTGACCACAGCACACACTCATCTGACCACAGCACACACACACACTCATCTGACCACAGCACACACTCATCTGACCACAGCACACACTCCACTGTCTTCTAGACCATCTGAGATGAGCTCTGAACTGATGTAAAGCTGTTCTCCTTGTGTAACAGAGACTCAAGTGGCATTTCTTGATGCAGGGTCAGACTGGTCTCCTGCCTTGCCCTACACAGACTGAGATTTCTCTGGATTCCCTGAATTTTGTGACAATGTTATGTATGGAAAGACATACATTCTTTGTAATCTTGCATTGAGAAATGTGATTTTTTTAATTGTTTGACAATTATCTTATAATAGTGATGAGCCATGACCCATCTTTGCTTAAAAAGACTGAGAAGCACTTTTACACCCAAACACGATACCCTCAACTATTACCGTTTCAAAAGAGTTGGATAATCTAATTTGGATAATCTTTTCACTTTTATTTAGTCTCTATCCCAACTTTTATGGGGTGTGTTGCAGCCATCAAAATAATATTTTTTTTTTTTTTACAAAATACAATTATGCTGGTCAGTGAAAACATTGAAAAACATTTCAATGTGCTTTTGTCAGTTAAGAAAAGGTTAAATAGAATTAACAAATCACAGTTTCTTGATTTTATTGCATTTTACAAAATGTCTAAACTTTTCTGGGAATGGGGTTGTAATTCATCACAAACAGACTTCCATGCATTTCTTTTCTTTTATTCCATATCTGATGTGTGCAGTTTATTTAGCTTGCTTAAAAATAATTTTCTCTTGTTTAGTAATGTATTTTTTTTTTTTTTGCAGTCTTTTTCTGATACCATTGTTTTCCTTGCATTTGCTTCTCAGTTCCATGAAATTTGTAGCTTTTCTTGGTTCATTCCATGTTTTATAGGCAACCTTTGTCATGCTAATTCAGATTAGGACAGTTGGTTTTAAATAAATCTGGTTTATTTTAGTTCAAGACTCCATAGTCCAGGTGTAACTAATCTATACTTAATCTGTGTTACAGAAAGCCATTTTTTAAATCACGATTAACTATTCTAGATTAAGGCTTGGTCCGGGAAACCGCCCCTTTAAGTTTAAGTCACTTTAAGTTTAAGTTTAAGTTAAGTCACTTTAAGTAAAAAAAAAAAAAGTTTACATTGTAAAGTTTCACTGTCCAATTGTTAATGTAATTGAGTCTGTATTTAAAGTCCATTGTGTTTAAAAAGATCTTTCCCAGCAAGATGACCGCATCCCGAGGCGGCTGGGAAAAGGGCTTTAGGGTTTAGCAGTGCAGCTTGGGAAGGCTCTGATGTGCGTCCAAATGCGTATCGCTGCGTCTGTGACAACGGGTCACATGATCCATAGCACTTTTACAACCGGCACATTCCTTTCAAGCATCATGTCAATGCAAACAATGAGAATGATTCAGCCGAGATATCAGCAGGCCTTTATTTGAGATCATCCTCATCAGGGGCCAGTTGGTCAAAAGTAATCTGATCGGATTTCGGCTATCACATTGGATCAAATCTTGAAAATGGGTTGTTCAAAAGAAAAAAAGGATTCTGAAATCAGATTCGATCATAAATTGAGTTGTTTTTAGAAACTTTTTAGTAAGACTGGGATACCAATTTCATCCCAAAAATCAGGATGATACTGATCATAGCAGAAGGGTGGATTTCAGCACAAAAGTAAGATGGATTACTTGATCCTGGATAGCAAAACATGGGATTTCCAAATCCAGATCATTCTGATCCAGATTACACTTTTTTGAACTACTGGCCCCAGATGATAACTCCTGGCAGATTAACACAAGTGGAATTTACTTGTGTAACATCTTCATAAATACACTCACCTAAAGGATTATTAGGAACACCTGTTCAATTTCTCATTAATGCAATTATCTAATCAACCAATCACATGGCAGTTGCTTCAATGCATTTAGGGGTGTGGTCCTGGTCAAGACAATCTCCTGAACTCCAAACTGAATGTCAGAATGGGAAAGAAAGGTGATTTAAGCAATTTTGAGCGTGGCATGGTTGTTGGTGCCAGACGGGCCGGTCTGAGTATTTCACAATCTGCTCAGTTACTGGGATTTTCACCACAACCATTTCTAGGGTTTACAAAGAATGGTGTGAAAAGGGAAAAACATCCCGTATGCGGCAGTCCTGTGGGCGAAAATGCCTTGTTGATGCTAGAGGTCAGAGGAGAATAGGCCGACTGATTCAAGCTGATAGAAGAGCAACTTTGACTGAAATAACCACTCGTTACAACCGAGGTATGCAGCAAAGCATTTGTGAAGCCACAACACGCACAACCTTGAGGCGGATGGGCTACAACAGCAGAAGACCCCACCGGGTACCACTCATCTCCGCTACAAATAGGAAAAAGAGGCTACAATTTGCAAGATCTCACCAAAATTGGACAGTTGAAGACTGGAAAAATGTTGCCTGGTCTGAAGAGTCTCGATTTCTGTTGAGACATTCAGATGGTAGAGTCAGAATTTGGCGTAAACAGAATGAGAACATGGATCCATCATGCCTTGCTACCACTGTGCAGGCTGGTGGTGGTGGTGTAATGGTGTGGGGGATGTTTTCTTGGCACACTTTAGACCCCTTAGTGCCAATTGGGCACAAAGCTCGAATCATTTCAAATTGGTTTCTTGAACATGACAATGAGTTCACTGTACTAAAATGGCCCCCACAGTCACCAGATCTCAACCCAATAGAGCATCTTTGGGATGTGGTGGAACGGGAGCTTCGTGCCCTGGATGTGCATCCCACAAATCTCCATCAACTGCAAGATGCTATCCTATCAATATGGGCCAACATTTCTAAAGAATGCTTTCAGCACCTTGTTGAATCAATGCCACGTAGAATTATGGCAGTTCTGAAGGCGAAAGGGGTCAAACACAGTATTAGTGTGGTGTTCCTAATAATCCTTTAGGTGAGTGTATATATAAGCATGTGTATGTATTTATTATATAAAATAATTATACACAGTATACACACATTTATTATGTAAACACAAACTTTTATTTTGGATGCGATTAATCGTGATTAATCATTTGACAGCTCTACTATTTATCTATTTACAACAGGATCTGCATTTTCACGAGTTTAAATAAGAGATTTGCATTATAAGAGACAACAGAAATAACATCATTTTCAAAATGCATCAAAATGAACTTTTATTTGTGACAAGCCAAACATGTCAGTCTCTGAGTAACATGTCATTTGTTTATGTCAAAAAATACTTAATTCCATAAAATAAGAAATTTTCATGCATGTACTATGCATTATAATATTCATGATTTCATTCATTTTCTATTCATAATTTTGGCAATAGAGGACCTGTTAAATAAGCCATCTTTAAATGAGTCCCTGAAGTCGTCCAGTTTGACTCTATACTGGTGTGTGTGTGTGTGTGTGTGTGTGTGTGTGTGTGTTTGTTTCTACTTTTAGCTCCACCGGATCTCCTACATCATGTGAGACAGACCAACACTTTCCTTCAAAGATGCTGATGTAATATATATTATATTATAAACTTGACCGGTTATTTTTATCAAATGTAGTTTGATCATTATCTTCTCAATTGTTTGAAAGATTAAGACAATTTTATCATTCATTCACCATATCATTGCATTAATTTCCAGAATATTAATATGAACACTGGGTAATGCCAGGTTTTAAACTCTTGTTTGATTTTGTTGACATGTTAGAGTTAAAGGTTTTTATAGAAGGGATTTTTGATTTCTCTTTTTATCACTGCATAAATTAGAAAATACTGTCAACAGACAGAAAAAAACACACATTTTCTCCATGTTTTTAGGAATTAAATGTTATACAAATCAGGTTGAATGATATATGAACAAACCCCTCAGTAAAAAACAAATGTATTGATAAATATTGTAATTGAAATTTACAGATTGTAATTGAAATAGTTAAAGATCAATAAATAAGCACTTAAATGTGTATTTGGGTGTTTTCTTTCCACTCGTCTGCTATGGAAGGAAACTAGAGTACAATCTCAAAAGTGTACGCATGCATGGAAACACAATGATTTGGCTGTAGCATCTCGCCTTCAATACTGTGAAAATAAGTGTTCTTGGAATTTTAGAAATCATTTATTTGTTACCTGCATGTCAATGTAAAGAGGAATGTAAAAGAGAGAAAATCAATAAATATGAATAATTTACTATGTGAATAATAAGTATTAGACATTACGTCAGGGTTTCCCAAACTGTGGTCCATTAAACTTATACTCAAATATATTTTATGATCTTATATTTTATGAAAGTTGCATCATCGTTTTTTTCCTGCATTGAGTTTCTCAGCCGATAAGGAATTGGACTTCTGGGAATGGGAATGTCAATTCTTTCCATTCACATTTTTCCCTGTAAATTACACAAGGACTTGTTCTTTTCACTTCCAAAAACTGTACGGTATTTTACAGTAAAATTACATTAAATGTACAGTTAGCTCTCTCACAGTTATTCACCGTATATAGTACGGAAACTCTAAACAGTTTTTCACCGTAGCATTTTTCCTGTTAAAATCATGATAATATTTCGACCGTGTACCTCATGGCACTGCATCTGAGGAGACGGCGGGCATCCTCCTTCCCCGTCCCCCAGCAGGGCCCCGGTGCTGTGGACCAGATGCCCGAGCCGGTCCCTCACGGCCTTCCTCAGGCTCTCGTACTCTCCGGCCAGCTCCTCTCCCATCTCCTCCACCTCGCGCTGGATCAGGCACTCCAGCAGCTCCATGCAGCGGCGCAGGGCCGAGCGCACGTGGCCCACCTGCTCCCCGGGGGTCAGGGCCTCGGCACAGGGCCCGAGGGACACCAGACGGTCCCCGCCCGGGACGTGAGGCGCCGGGAAGCTCTCGCGCTCGCTCTGAGGAAGAGGAGGGTGGAATGAGCAGCGTTGGGGAAAACTAATGCATTACAATATTGCGTTACTACCTTAAAAAGTAACTAATTGCGTTACTTAGTTACATTTTTAGAAAACTAATGCATTACAATATTGCGTTACTTCCTTAAAAAGTAACTAATTGCGTTAGTTACTTTTTTAGAAAAGTAATGCATTACAATATTGCGTTACTTCCTTAAAAAGTAACTAATTGCGTTACTTAGTTACTTTTTTAGAAAAGTAATGCATTACAATATTGCGTTACTTCCTTAAAAAGTAACTAATTGCATTAGTTACTTTTTTAGAAAAGTAGTGCATTACAATATTGCGTTACTCTTGAAAAGTAACTAATTGCGTTATTTAGTTACTTTTTAGAAAAGTAGTGCATTACAATATTGCGTTACTTCCTTAAAAAGTAAAGTTACTCAGTGCTCAGGACGATGCCCATCCGGGACGCGAGGCGACGGGAATCTCTCACGCTCGCTCGGAGGACCAGAGGTGGATAAACTACACAACTTCCTTACTTGAGTTTAAGTAAAGATACAACTGGTCAAATTTGACTCCGTTACAAGTAAAAGTTGTAAAGACCGATTTTTACTGAAGTAAAAGTACAGAAGTGCAATTCATCTAATATTCAGCAGTATTATTGATCTCCTGCATTGACAGCATTATATGAGAACTGAGCTGGACGATGACATCACGGTTTCTCCAGAGCGGATATATAACAAACTAAATAAATAACTTTTTTACAACAGAAATGCCCCATCACTGAGCTTCCTTAAGCTGGACTGTGACGCTGTTTTCTGCTGGAAACAAACTCTGTTGCATTATTGTCCTGTTATCTGTGTGAAGCTGCTGTGAAACACTGAGTTGTAAAGCGCTGTATGACTGAAGTCTTGACTCGTAATGAGTTATTACAGGAAACGTTAGTCACTGGCTCTGCCCACTTGATGGTTACCGTTAATGCACAGTGATCTGTTGTTATTCCCACGTGCATCACAGCACCTGTAATTACCAAACACCCCTGTGAGTCACTCACACACACACACACACACACATCAGTTCAGCGGTACACACTTACCAACGCGGTTTTCTGTGGGACGCATACAGCAAACAATAACGTGTTTCGGAATTAGTTTCACCCAGAAAACTGCATAAGTTTATAAGTAACTAAATAAAACGTTTCTAAAAAAGTTACATTTGTGGTTAAAAAAACACCAGCTTTGGTTGTCAGAACTACTTTATAAATATAAAATAACAGATGTAATGTTAATCATGCACCACTGCTACAATTTTCAATATGTCATATTTGTATTACACAAGTATTCATTACTTCAATGAGCTCATTGCTTCTGCATTAAATTATTACATTGTTTAAATTAATACATTTTTCGCTAACTGTGGTTTGTATATGTACACTTCTGAAAAACATACAGTTTCGTCTGATAACAGATCTCTACATTATGATGTGGACTCATGCATTTTCTGTAAAGCTGCTTTGAAACGATGTGTATAGTGAAAAGCATTAAAAATTATTCATTCTAAATTTATTTATAAAGCACAATAAAAACAACTGGTGTTGTGCTGAACAATATAATTTCATTTAAAAGAAAAACTAAAAATATATGCACATAAGATGCAGTGTCATACATACAAATATAAAACCCCATCATGGTACACACGACACTAAAATAATGCAATAAACATACATTCAACAACTTATAATCCTAATGTGCATAACTGATATGAATAAACTGTTAATTCAATGAAAAAGCATCAAATGTGAGCTGTCACGTGTCAGTTTAAGGTGTTTCACTGTAAATTAAACAATTTCACTAGAACTAACACAATTTTACTTCAATTTTTTAAAATTTATTTAACAGTAGGCCTATTTGTTTTTTCTCTGTATATATAGCAAGGTATATAATCAATCATTAGGTTTTTACTGAAGCATTTTTACAGTCTTTCACTGCTAAAATTACTATTATTTTTCACAGGGTAGTTTTGTTTACACCTTCAACATTATTTACAGTGTTTACAGTGACAGAGAGACGTGTCCCATAACTTCCGCTGCTGATGTCAAAGATCACGTGCACAACCCAATCCAGTATTCCTGCACAAATTCATCTGTCACTTGCAAAGCCAAATTAGACAAAAGTCCAAGTCAAAACCCACACCGAGGATAAACATGCAGAAACCAGGTATTTCATGCGTCAGTCCTCCCTCGGGAGTGTGTGTGTGTGTGTGTGTGTGTGTGTGTGTGTGTGATGATTCCTCGATTGTGGATTAGTTAATCAGGTTAGTGGTGCTGTGTCCGGATTGGTGGAGAGTCACTGCAGTAAATAGCGTTATGAAGAGATGCGGACTCTACACATTATTAATTGAATAAATGCAGGACGTGTCTGTGTCCTCATTCGTAGGGAGTTGCCAAGCTAGACCGCATTTGAGAACACACCCCATGTTTCCTGGTCTTCATCCGAGTGGTCAAGGGTTTGGGTCAATATTCAACTGGTTGGTTTAGTTATAGGCCACAAGAGCAAGTAAATTAAGCATATTTTCATTTTAAACCCTATAAAAAGCCAAGTGAGTTGCCTTGCTAGATATAATTTCTGTGCTACATATTAAGGCATTATCCTAATAAGATTCTAACAATAAAAAGCTAATTAAACACTGAACTGAAGCATCATCTTTATAGCCTATTATTTTCAGCGTTACTGCAGCGCGAGACGCGCCGTGATTGACAGCGCGAGTGAGTGTCGTCATGCTCGCGTGAATAACGGGACCCGTATACTCACGTAGAGCTCGAGCAGGCGCGTGCAGTCGCGGTGCAGGAGGCGTGCGAGCCTCGCGGCGCTGTCCGTCGCGGATCTCCCGGTGCCGGGCGCGTCTGAGTCCGCTGAGCCCTCCATCGCGACGCGGCTCCGTTATCGAGCTGATGCCGACGCGCGTGCCTCGAGCCTTTTAAATATCACGCACGCACGGATCGTAGGGCTCGCGTGCGTCTGTGGGACACCGGAGGGCGTGATGACGTCACCCGCGCCGGTTCCGAGAAATTAAAAGCTCCGGGACGCGCGCCAGCTTCACTTAAAATGAGCCATAATTACAAACCGCAAGAAGCGCGTCATAATTCAGAGTGAGCGGTTTACCACAGTAGCCTATATGACACACCTGACACCAGCTGCTGTTGTTATTATTATTATGATGTTGGCTTGTTATTCTAATTTGAACTATCTACTAATTATCTATAAATAATCATCTACCAGTTTAATTTCTGTCTATATGTCTGTCTGATTATTACACGCTGAAACCTGCACCTGAACAACTTAAAGACTTCTGGTCTCAAATTTCTCAAGCGACATCAAAGTCTTGAAAAAAAAATCTAGTTATTTATTATTATCTGCAGTGTTTTAACTGGCCCACCACAGACAACATTACCATATTTGAAGTGTATGTTTCATGCTAATTACAATATATTTTTCATTTAAACATTGCAAAAAAATAGCCTAATAATAATAATTAAAAACGTACTCGTAATTGAGTATTGCGTACAGGCAGTGGGGAAAGTTTTCTCGAGAATATTGAAGTCATTAAGGCGGGCGTACACGGTGCGAGTTCTGACGGTCGGAAGATCGTACGTGCACGCACACTTTACGAGTGAATTTATCCGAAAATCGTACGCAGGCAGTGATATACGACACAATATTTAAGACCTGCTGAATTCCGAAGAAATCGCACGAAGTTTCGCGCCAAAAACCCTGATACAAACCTCTGCTCTCTCAGACTGGGGAATCAGTGTTCACCAAATTGGTGACAATAATGACCACTTACTATTAACAGTCTCAAACCAGGACAATTCGACGGTAGTTGTGGATGTCGTTATTTCGACATAATATATGAGCGTGCAACAATCAAGATGTGCATTTGTAAATCCAGCTATATTTGCTTCTTATTGGTTGATGAAAAATTGATTAAAATTAAGATACAATTTATGCAAAACGAAATTCACTTTAAAGAAAGGCTTTCTACAAAACAAAACTTAATGAAGTGGTCGAAATCATGTCTGGCCATCATGTCTCCCGATATATTGCGTAGACTATACTTTTCATTATCAACATAGATGACAAAAAAACCCACATTATAATACATATGAAACTAATGCGCTTATTTAATGGCTACAACACATACAGACTCTATTTGTACAAATTGCTGCACATTCATTTAATTCAGAATTTTGCACACGTTGAAAGGCATTTGTTTGTGCATAGTAAATATCTGCAACATTTATCAAGTTCACGGATAATTGTGCATGCATTTATTAATCATTATGATACTAAAATCATAATAAAGTGTATAGGCTTCCCTTTCAATAGTCCAAATTCGCCGTGGTGCTGCAATTTTCGTCATTCTTCTGTGCATTTCTTCAGCTCCTGATTGGTCAAATTCAGATAGATCGACAAATCGGCTCATTCAAACACACACACACCTCACGAATTCAAGCCGACAGCTCCCGAACTTATCGGGAGGTCGAGAGGTGCTCGGCTCGTATCTTCCTCGCACACGATACGAGCCACGACATGCGAGCACAACCGATTTCCACGGGATTTCTCCAGAGTGAAAAAAATTATCTGCGAGCTCGTAAAACAGCAAAAAATCGCACCGTGTACGCCCGCAGCATCCTCAGGGGAACGAGTGCAGCATCCTCAGGGGAACGAGCGCAGCATCCTCAGGGGAACGAGCGCAGCATCCACAGGGGAACGAGCGCAGCAACCACAGGGGAACGAGCGCAGCATCCTCAGGGGAACGAGCGCAGCATCCTCAGGGGAACGAGCGCAGCATCCTCAGGGGAACGAGCGCAGCATCCACAGGGGAACGAGCGCAGCATCCACAGGGGAAGAGCGCAGCATCCACAGGGGAACGAGCGCAGCATCCTCAGGGGAACGAGCGCAGCATCCTCAGGGGAACGAGCGCAGCATCCACAGGGGAACGAGCGCAGCATCCACAGGGGAACGAGCGCAGCATCCACAGGGGAACGAGCGCAGCATCCTCAGGGGAACGAGCGCAGCATCCTCAGGGGAACGAGCGCAGCATCCACAGGGGAACGAGCGCAGCATCCTCAGGGGAACGAGCGCAGCATCCTCAGGGGAACGAGCGCAGCATCCACAGGGGAACGAGCGCAGCATCCTCAGGGGAACGAGCGCAGCATCCACAGGGGAACGAGCGCAGCATCCACAGGGGAACGAGCGCAGCATCCACAGGGGAACGAGCGCAGCATCCACAGGGGAACGAGCGCAGCATCCTCAGGGGAACGAGCGCAGCATCCTCAGGGGAACGAGCGCAGCATCCACAGGGGAACGAGCGCAGCATCCTCAGGGGAACGAGCGCAGCATCCACAGGGGAACGAGCGCAGCATCCACAGGGGAACGAGCGCAGCATCCTCAGGGGAACGAGCGCAGCATCCTCAGGGGAACGAGCGCAGCAACCACAGGGGAAGAGCGCAGCATCCTCAGGGGAACGAGCGCAGCATCCACAGGGGAACGAGCGCAGCATCCTCAGGGGAACGAGCGCAGCATCCACAGGGGAACGAGCGCAGCAACCACAGGGGAAGAGCGCAGCATCCACAGGGGAACGAGCGCAGCATCCTCAGGGGAACGAGCGCAGCATCCTCAGGGGAACGAGCGCAGCATCCACAGGGGAACGAGCGCAGCATCCACAGGGGAACGAGCGCAGCATCCTCAGGGGAACGAGCGCAGCATCCTCAGGGTAACGAGCGCAGCATCCACAGGGGAACGAGCGCAGCATCCTCAGGGGAACGAGCGCAGCATCCTCAGAGCATCCACAGGGGAACGAGCGCAGCATCCTCAGGGGAACGAGCGCAGCAACCACAGGGGAACGAGCGCAGCATCCTCAGGGGAACGAGCGCAGCATCCTCAGGGGAACGAGCAGCATCCACAGGGGAACGAGCGCAGCATCCTCAGGGGAACGAGCGCAGCATCCTCAGGGGAACGAGCGCAGCATCCTCAGGGGAACGAGCAGCATCCACAGGGGAACGAGCGCAGCATCCACAGGGGAACGAGCGCAGCATCCTCAGGGGAACGAGCGCAGCATCCTCAGGGGAACGAGCGCAGCATCCTCAGGGGAACGAGCAGCATCCACAGGGGAACGAGTGCAGCATCCTCAGGGGAACGAGCAGCATCCACAGGGGAACGAGCGCAGCATCCACAGGGGAACGAGCGCAGCATCCTCAGGGGAACGAGCGCAGCATCCATAGGGGAACGAGCGCAGCATCCATAGGGGAACGAGCGCAGCATCCTCAGGGGAACGAGCAGCATCCTCAGGGGAACGAGCGCAGCATCCACAGGGGAACGAGCAGCATCCTCAGGGGAACGAGCGCAGCATCCACAGGGGAACGAGCGCAGCATCCTCAGGGGAACGAGCAGCATCCTCAGGGGAACGAGCAGCATCCACAGGGGAACGAGCGCAGCATCCACAGGGGAACGAGCGCAGCATCCACAGGGGAACGAGCGCAGCATCCTCAGGGGAACGAGCAGCATCCACAGGGGAACGAGCGCAGCATCCACAGGGGAACGAGCAGCATCCTCAGGGGAACGAGCAGCATCCTCAGGGTAACGAGCGCAGCATCCTCAGGGGAACGAGCGCAGCATCCACAGGGGAACGAGCGCAGCATCCACAGGGGAACGAGCGCAGCATCCTCAGGGGAACGAGCAGCATCCACAGGGGAACGAGCGCAGCATCCACAGGGGAACGAGCAGCATCCTCAGGGGAACGAGCAGCATCCACAGGGGAACGAGCGCAGCATCCACAGGGGAACGAGCGCAGCATCCACAGGGGAACGAGCGCAGCATCCTCAGGGGAACGAGCAGCATCCACAGGGGAACGAGCGCAGCATCCTCAGGGGAACGAGCGCAGCATCCTCAGGGGAACGAGCGCAGCATCCACAGGGGAACGAGCGCAGCATCCTCAGGGGAACGAGCAGCATCCACAGGGGAACGAGCGCAGCATCCACAGGGGAACGAGCGCAGCATCCTCAGGGGAACGAGCGCAGCATCCTCAGGGGAACGAGCGCAGCATCCTCAGGGGAACGAGCAGCATCCACAGGGGAACGAGCGCAGCATCCTCAGGGGAACGAGCGCAGCATCCACAGGGGAACGAGCGCAGCATCCACAGGGGAACGAGCGCAGCATCCTCAGGGGAACGAGCAGCATCCACAGGGGAACGAGCGCAGCATCCTCAGGGGAACGAGCGCAGCATCCTCAGGGGAACGAGCGCAGCATCCACAGGGGAACGAGCGCAGCATCCTCAGGGGAACGAGCAGCATCCTCAGGGGAACGAGCAGCATCCTCAGGGGAACGAGCAGCATCCTCAGGGGAACGAGCAGCATCCTCAGGGGAACGAGCGCAGCATCCACAGGGGAACGAGCGCAGCATCCTCAGGGGAACGAGCAGCATCCACAGGGGAACGAGCGCAGCATCCTCAGGGGAACGAGCAGCATCCACAGGGGAACGAGCGCAGCATCCTCAGGGGAACGAGCGCAGCATCCGCAGGGGAACGAGCGCAGCATCCACAGGGGAACGAGCGCAGCATCCTCAGGGGAACGAGCAGCATCCTCAGGGGAACGAGCAGCATCCTCAGGGGAACGAGCAGCATCCTCAGGGGAACGAGCAGCATCCACAGGGGAACGAGCGCAGCATCCTCAGGGGAACGAGCAGCATCCACAGGGGAACGAGCGCAGCATCCTCAGGGGAACGAGCGCAGCATCCTCAGGGGAACGAGCGCAGCATCCACAGGGGAACGAGCGCAGCATCCTCAGGGGAACGAGCAGCATCCTCAGGGGAACGAGCAGCATCCTCAGGGGAACGAGCAGCATCCTCAGGGGAACGAGCAGCATCCACAGGGGAACGAGCGCAGCATCCACAGGGGAACGAGCGCAGCATCCTCAGGGGAACGAGCAGCATCCACAGGGGAACGAGCGCAGCATCCTCAGGGGAACGAGCAGCATCCTCAGGGGAACGAGCAGCATCCTCAGGGGAACGAGCAGCATCCTCAGGGGAACGAGCGCAGCATCCACAGGGGAACGAGCGCAGCATCGATTTTTTTCTAAATGTCGACCAAAATGTATTGCGAAATGACGGTGTTTCCATTAACCGATGTTATGCGACTAAAACGTCATTTTTTCCTCTCGCGATAATCATTCCAAACAATCATGGCGACGGATGTCGGTGCGTTTACGTATATCCCAGCCACTGGCCATTATTATAAACCGCAGGAGACGTGTGTGTGTGTGTGTGTGTGTGTGTGTGTGTGTGTGTGTGTTGTCATCCAGCATTAATGGCAAGGACAGACTCTTATACTGTGAGCGGCTCGTATGAGGAGTTTCTGGTTTTTCTTGTCATTTCTGCTTCCAGCTCGTGATTGTGGCGTTTCTTTGAGGTTTAGAATCCAGTTTTCCTGTAATTATTTAGTCTTTTATTGGGTCC
The DNA here is from genome assembly GCA_031834385.1 of Semotilus atromaculatus. Classification (NCBI taxonomy): domain Eukaryota; kingdom Metazoa; phylum Chordata; class Actinopteri; order Cypriniformes; family Leuciscidae; genus Semotilus; species Semotilus atromaculatus. Next base: position 1,441,857 of record JAULUF010000074.1, on the reverse strand, counting down.
CTTACTTCCTTACGTTAAATCATCTGTTAAAAACTTGGGAGTAATCGTGGACAGTGATTTTAAACTTGAAAAACAGATAAATTCTGTGGTTAAAGCCAGTTTTTATCAGTTAAGGCTCTTATCTAAAGTGAAACCTTTGTTGCCATTCAAAGACTTTGAAATAGTTATACGTGTTTTTATCTCCTCCAGATTGGACTATTGTAATGCCCTCTGTGCTGGTGTCAGCCAGGCATCCCTCTCAGTTGCGGCCCCTAAATTATGGAATAATCTACCATTGTCTGTGAGGTCTTAAAACATATTTATTTTCCTTGGCTTTTAATTCAGTCTGAGAGCTGTGTGTTTTTGTCTTCTCGTTGTCATTTGATCTGTGCTGTTTATTTTATGATTGTGGATGTTGGTCAACTTCTGTTGTTTTAAAAGTGCTCTAGAAATAAACTTGACTTATGACTTTTATGAATTTAATAAAGAACTCTGTCTCGTCTTCTGTCCACACACACCCCGTCATCTACGTCAGGTGACGCAAAAACTTTCCATTGCAGTTATGCAAAATATTTATTTTCGCATTGCCTGAAAAACAAAATTGTTTTTACAAAATTGACGTGTTTCCATTGGGCGTATTTTACATTTTAAATTTCATTTTGCGCAATTTGAAGGGGAATGGAAACGCGGCTTTTGTTTTACTTAGTTGGGGACATTTAATATTCAACAATATTATTGATCTGCCTGTCTGAGAGTGGACAATGACATCACTGTTTTCTGATGAACTGCTTTATAGATGAAATGCACTGATGCAGTTCAATAATTGATGATCGCAATGAACAATGACACGGCTTCATATTAGCGCTGCTGCAAATCCCAAATGAAATCATTGAATCATTGTTTTGACTGTAAAGCTGCTTTGAAACAATCTAAAGCGCTGTATAAATAAATGTGACTTGACATGGAGAGTAAAGAAACGTCAAAGTAGGCTATAATAAAGCAAGATCTACACACAATACCTGTTGCCCCACTCTTTCCATTCCTCCGTGTGAGACAGAAGAGTGAGTGAGATGTGGAGCCGGTTCTGTGACGGGAACATGTTGCTCACTTTGACAAACGTCTGCAGAGTGGCCATTAAACACTCCTGTCAAGAGGAACAAGAGGCAGGAATGTCCACTTTGACAAAGTGTGTGTTTGTCTTCAGCAGACAGACAGCATTACTTTACACCCACACACACACTTACTGCCGACAAACCAGCTCACATTCCTGCAGTAAACACACGCTGTCACACAAGCGTGGACTTCAGAAACGGCATGAATCATGCCTGAGCAGAAGAAATATTTCTATCGTATCTTTATTGTAGTAGCTACAATCTAAATGGTTTTGCAAGAAAATACACCCAGCGGTTTAATTCGATTTGTTACTTGTTGGAATTTACCACGAATTTCTGCGTGAAAATTGTTTCAACTAAATCCTACACCAGCTGTTTTTCCAGTATCAATCGCTGACATGTCTGGTATTTGATAAACGATTACAAAAAGTCTCCAAGCTTGAAGATAGTCGTGTTTGATCTTCTGTTCTCAGGCTGCGCCGTTAGAGGGCGCCACTGCACTGACCCCGCAGGCTCAACCTGAACACGTGACCGTGACGTCACCTGCGCGTCATCCTGAAAGTGACGCTTCTCCCCCATGATCATTTATAACTTTTCTCTCAAGGACGTTATATGATAGGATCAATCTCTAATTCATGTGGTTAACTTTTTTATTTTACTGGGGAGATTTTTCATTCATAAACAGAAATTCTTAGGGTCTCAACCCTCATTCCCTCTCTTTTTAGTGGAATTTAAATCACTTCTCGAATCTCTTTTCCTGATGGACAATAAGAAAAGTAATAGACTTATAGAGTGTTATAAAAATATATTTGGTAAGCTTCTCTGATGTTATGGCGATTAATTCATCATTTATGTAGGCTATTGTTAGATGAATTTATTATAGGCCTATCTGTATTCCGTGGCTATTTTACTTTGTATTTCTTTATTTGACTTCTCTGAAATACATGTACTGTATATGTATGTATGTGTGTGTATATATATATATATATATATATATATATATATAGGCCTACCTTTTTTGTTGTTGTTGTTGTTTTGTTTTTTAAACTTATTTATTTGTGATATGAGAAATGTGTTAACGTTTTGAATTTTTGTTCTATGTTTGTGAGTATCTGACTAATTTTGTAATGTAGGCTATAATAAAATTTCAATAAATAAAAAATAATTAATAAATAAAATAAAGTGCTCCTCCTCCAGCCGACACGCGCGCGCTGGTATCCCGGACCGTCGGATTGTTTATATAGATTAGATTAGTGTTTAGAAGTAGCTTTCATGTCTATATTTTCAGATGTATGTTTAATTTTAGTCTTTTTATGTTTTGTTTTGTTGTTTTCGTTTAAATATAACTATTAAGGTTAATTTAAGTTAATTTCGGGTTTTCTAGCTCAAATTTAGTCATGTATTTCCAGTTTGTAATTTTAGTTACTTATTTCAATTGTCAATGTAACATTTCAAATTGAACTCCATCTAATATCTATTTTTCACTTTATTTTAGCTATATTGCAATGAACAATTAAAAAAAAAAAAGTTTTAGTTAACGATAATAAACCCGGTTCACGTAAATCATTCAAGCTGACTACAATATGTATTATAGTTTTATTACTATTTTGAATCAATATTTTGAATTATTTTTACATTTCATTTGTTACTTTTTTTAATTTAATGAGCTTTTGTCATTTTTATTTCAGTTTTAGTTTTATTTCCTGTTCGCAATTTTAGTGCTTTATTTAAGTAAGTTGTAAAGTTTTTCATACAATATCCATATTTCATGTTATTTCAGCTTTATTAACACTTTATTAAATGTTTTAATAGTTCAAGATTCATTACTAAACTTTATTTTGACTTCTAATGATTTCATTAGTAGGCTATTGAGAATTCTTACATTTAAAGGATTGTTGTACGCTCTGTTCTGGAAACACGAGTTCACTCTTTTATTCAAGGAAATAACAAGAAATGAATAACCTTTTAAAAGACAAAAATCACCCAGATCAAAGCCGACATGATCATTATCTCAGCGCTGTTAACAACATATTGAGATCCATCAAATCACCCGTGACGTCAGAGACGCGCACACACACCTCAGAGCTCCAGAAATGCCGTTCACCTGGAAAAGCTGCACACAGATATGTATTCGGGGGGTTTTTCGAGCCGTCACGACTTCTGTTGAGCAGATGTTCTGAGATCAGATCGAGGTTATCTTCAGATCACTGAAACAGAAACACATTACCACAGCGAACACCTGAAGCTCAGCTGCGGTGCATCATGGGAACTGGCGTGGGAATGACCCGAGCGACTCGTTCAGTTGGTCTACAAAACATCTTGAGCTTAATTGGAAGAAGGATAAAAACATTATTTTTGTTACCTACAAAATTAAATCTTATTGTGTTTCAGAGAGCTGCCAAGGCAACGTTTCTCATTTTTATTTATTTTGATTTGACGAATTAAAATAAAAAATAGACATTTTAAAAAAGAGCAAAATATATTTAAAAAAAACTTTAACTAATGATAATAAAATAACTTTTCGTACATTTGATTAGTCACACAGAACAGCATTATGATATTTCTTTGTTTTACATTTCCTCATTTCCAAAAGTTTTTTAATGCCAGACTTTTCGTCAAGTCATATGTGTGTCAGTGTGATAATGTCAGCACTGTTTTCTCTTCCTTTACACGTCTGGAAGCCGAACTTTCCATCACACATTGATGTTTCTGCATTAATTCATCTTAAAAATAAAGGATCCGAATAACAACCATTTTGTTTCCGTAAAGACCCTTTCAGGAGAACAGGGACATGAAGAGTCTCGGCCTGAAGATGTTCTTGATTAGATTTATGAGGACACACATTTGTATAATGACATGTCTATTACAACTTACACGTGGTTTATGACGACATTTCATGAGTCTTCATAATTAAAATAGCTTAAAAAACATGAAAAACAATGTTTTTTTTTAAATGTAAAAATGCAGAATGTCTCCTGTGATGGGTAGGTTTAGGGACAGGGGCAGGGTGTGTGTGTGTGTGTGTGTGTGTGTGTGTGTGTGTGTGTGTGTGAGAGTGTGTGTGTGTAAGGGGATAGAATATACACTTTGTCCAGTATAAAAGCAATTACGCCTATGGAATGTCCTCACAAGTATAGCAAAACAAAGCTGTGTGTGATGTGAGGGTAAAGTGAGCCGGATGGAGCAGACACGACCCAGTCCGGCGATGATACGGAGATCTGTAAATCTAGATCAGTGACAGCTAAAGAAACTCAAGGCTCAGGGTATTCACGAGCCTCGGGCGTAACGCACTATATTTAGCCTCAGACCTGAGAAAAGAAAAGACAGTCACACCCAGACATGTTCACACACACACACACACACACACACGCTGATCACATGAACAACTGCTGAGGAGGAATCTGGAGTATTTCATCCGTGATTTCCTCAGTGAGATCTGATACATCAATACAGAAATAATGTGCAGTGCGATATCAATATCATCAACACGAGTTTTGATCCGCTGGAGAATCTGTAACTCTCCACAATAAGGCTTTATTAGTTAACATTAGCTAACTGCATTACGCAATAAAATACAGACAAAACACAACGCCTAATTTCTTATCTTTTGTTGGTGTGATCTTTGGTACAGTCCGTCGTTAAAACACATGCACAGCTCAGTGACGTCACCCCCCGAGCCTGGACGCTTTCAGAGATCTAGTGCATCCGCTATTAAAGGATTAGTTCACTTTAAAAAAAACTTTTTACTCTCCCTCATGTCATCCAAGATGTCCATGTCTTTCTTTCTTCGTTGAAAAGGTCACGCTTCTGTCCTGACGAAAATGTTCTTTTAGCCTTTTTAATATTAAAACACCCAGGATACGCACACGAAATGGGCATTTTCACATTCGTAAACACTGACTCGGTACTTCCGCCGACGCGTGACCTTTTCAACGTAACTGTGTATTACGTGAGTCACGAACGCGCATCACAGAACAGAGCAAGGCGAGCATTTGTGCTTATAAAACTTAAACTTTTTGGTAACACTTTATTTGAAGGGGTGTCCATAAGACTGACATGACACCTTCATAATCATGACATGACAGATGTCATAAATATGAAGGAGGTCTTATGCATGTTTATGACAACTGTCATTAAGTGTCATTCGCTCAATTATGACATTTTTAATGCAAACATGATATTGTTTGAGATGTCTTTATTATGACAACTTTTACATTACCAAGACAACACAACCTGTCATAAATATGTCATAAACATGACAGCAGATTAATTATCAAACTTAAGAAACCACTTAGCTTTATGGGTTAACATTTCATTAAACTGTCAGGTTGTTGGTTTTGACATTGGCTGTCATGAAGCCATTATAACTGTGTCATGAATGTGTTTCTTGACCTCAACTACAGTGGTACAAATGTAATTTGTCATTAAAATGTTATAATGGCTTCATGACAGCCAATGTTAAAACCAACAACCTGACAGTTTAATGAAATGTTAACCCATAAAGCTAAGTGGTTTCTTAAGTTTGATAATTAATCTGCTGTCATGTTTATGACATATTTATGACATATTTATGACAGGTTGTGTTGTCTTGGTAATGTAAAAGTTGTCATAATAAAGACATCTCAAACAATATCATGTTTGCATTAAAAATGTCATAATTGAGCGAATGACACTTAATGACAGTTGTCATAAACATGCATAAGACCTCCTTCATATTCATGACATCTGTCATGTCAGTCTTATGCACACCCCTTCAAGTAAAGTGTTACCAACTGTTTTATTTATGTGTGAAATGCGGATGGTTTGTCTAGATAAGACCCTTATTCATCGTCTGGTGTCGTTTAAAGCCCTTTGAAGCTGCACTGAAACTGTCATTTGGACCTTGAACCGTTTGGGTCCTGTTGAAGTCCATTATATGGAGAAAAATCCTGGAATGTTTTCATCAAAAACCTTCATTTCTTTTCCACTGAAGAAAGAAAGACATGGACATCTTGGATGACATGGGGGGAGGAAATTATCAGCAAAAGTTTTTTTTTAAAGTGAACTAATCCTTTAAACACATTAGCATGAGCCACACCAACATGCTTCTCCCCCTACACACACAACACACAACACACTACACACACGTAACCACACTGTGGGGAAGCGGTTCATCCAATTCCATCAAGAACATTTACAGTGAACTAAAGCCTCTTTATAGTGGCCTCTTCTTGATAATAAACGTGTCACTGAAAGGTTCTTTATAATGGCAGTGGTTCAGAGAACAAAATGCTGATTTTTGCCATTCATTTAATTCTCCCCCTTAAAATAACATTGAAACTGAGCATATATTTCAAACAGTGTAAAATGTCAGTAGTAAACGGTCAAATACATGACCTCCGATCACATGACCCGATCACATGACCTCATGTGGTCATAACTGGCGCATCACGGTGTTCTCGACAATAAAGCTTCGTCTAAAGATGTGCTTCAGCGATGATAGCAGGAACGAACATAGAGCTGTGTATAGAGATCAGTTTACGACTCAAACTCTCTTCGATACTCTGCGTGAGTTCTTGTTTTTAAGGAAGATAATACACTCTAAAGGATTATTAGGAACACCACACTAATACTGTGTTTGACCCCCTTTCGCCTTCAGAACTGCCTTAATTCTATGTGGCATTGATTCAACAAGGTGCTGAAAGCATTCTTTAGAAATGTTGGCCCATATTGATAGGATAGCATCTTGCAGTTGATGGAGATTTGTGGGATGCACATCCAGGGCATGAACCTCCCGTTCCACCACATCCCAAAGATGCTCTATTGGGTTTAGATCTGGTGACTGTGGGGGCCATTTTAGTACAGTGAACTCATTGTCATGTTCAAGAGACCAATTTGAAATGATTTGAGCTTTGTGACATGGTGCATTATCCTGCTGGAAGTAGCCATCAGAGGATGGGTACATGGTGACCATAAAGGGATGGACATGGTCAGAAACAATGCTCAGGTAGGCCGTGGCATTTAAACGATGCCCAATTGGCACTAAGGGGCCTAAAGTGTGCCAAGAAAACATCCCCCACACCATTACACCACCACCACCAGCCTGCACAGTGGTAACAAGGCATGATGGATCCATGTTCTCATTCTGTTTACGCCAAATTCTGACTCTACCATCTGAATGTCTCAACAGAAATCGAGACTCATCAGACCAGGCAACATTTTTCCAGTCTTCAACTGTCCAATTTTGGTGAGCTCTTGCAAATTGTAGCCTCTTTTTCCTACTTGTAGTGGAGATGAGTGGTAACCGGTGGGTCTTCTGCTGTTGTAGCCCATCCGCCTCAAGGTTATGCGTGTTGTGGCTTCACAAATGCTTTGCTGCATACCTCGGTTGTAACGAGTGGTTATTTCAGTCAGTAAGTTGCTCTTCTATCAGCTTGAATCAGTCGGCCCATTCTCCTCTGACCTCTAGCATCAACAAGGCATTTTCCCCACAGGACTGCCGCATACTGGATGTTTTTCCCTTTTCACACCATTCTTTGTAAACCCTAGAAATGGTTGTGCGTGAAAATCCCAGTAACTGAGCAGATTGTGAAATACTCAGACCGGCCCGTCTGGCACCAACAACCATGCCACGCTCAAAATTGCTTAAATCACCTTTCTTTTCCATTCTGACATTCAGTTTGGAGTTCAGGAGATTGTCTTGACCAGGGCTGCGTTTCCCAAAAGCATCGTAAGCCTAAGTTGATCGTAGAGACCATTGGTGGCAATTGTTCTACGATCAACTTAAGCTTACGATGCTTTTGGGAAACCCAGCCCAGGACCACACCCCTAAATGCATTGAAGTAACTGCCATGTGATTGGTTGATTAGATAATTGCATTAATGAGAAATTGAACAGGTGTTCCTAATAATCCTTTAGGTGAGTGTATATTATACGAGCAGGAAATGCATTTTCCCCCCTTTTTTACACGATTTTAAATGCGACAGTGATTTTATACAACCGTTCTGCAAACAAAGGGTTAATATTAAGAGACATACATTATTGTCAGCTCTATTTTACAACGGAAAAAACACAGCAGAACCGGCTCTGAATGAATCGGGAGAGTCAATGATTCAATGACTCATTCATAAATACAGCTTCGTTCTTTCTTTACCGAACGAACGAATGAAAGAATGAACGACTCATTAAGACAGTGACTTTTGATCTTAGTTTAGTAGCCTGTTTAAAAATATAACTTCATTTTACCATCATTTAATATTTCTCTATTGAAATGTTTATATAAAACATGATCTGACAGCATTATGTATAGCATTAGCATTACATACATCACGATACAGCTTGTTTTTTTCATTTGGTTGAAATGATTGATTTAGTTTAACTTATTGCTTTATTTATTATATTAATAATTCAATGTGTTGATGATCGTGCATCATAAGACAATAATATAAAATTGAATGTATATTAAAATGTTCCTTTGTGTTAGATCTAAGAATATCTGCTAAAATACAAGCACATTTTAAAACCTCTTCCTCTTTTACAAACCAAATATCCAAAGTTTACATGTAACCCTGTATATAGCCAGAAAGCTTTAACTGTAGCGATCTGCTCTCTCTGTCACTTCGCTAATTTACAGGTGCTTAAAATTTAACTTATTCTTTGAAAACAACACTTTTCGCGGCGTACTGACACAAACATGCAGTAACCCGAGGACACAGACTCATCAACACTATATGTCAACTATCAAACAATATCCTCGCTTCTACTTCCACATCTTTAGTCAGCGTGATCTTTGGTATACGTCACTGAACACAGATGTACTGAAACATCAAACCTCAAGCCTGGAAGAATGAAAAGAACGAGTTTACGTGCATCAGAAATAAGTCGTGTGAAATGCATCAGTTATTAAGTACATTAGCATGAGCCACACCAACATGCTTCTCCTCCTACACACACACACACACACACACACACACACACTTAACATCACGCTGTGGGAAAGCGGTTTGTCTAGTTCCATCAAGAATATTTACAGTGACCTAAAGCCCTAATGTTAAAGTGTTGAACATTTGGCATGTAGGTGTGCTTCAGGCAGCGTGTTTGACATGTTCGCTGGCGTTACTGTATCATGAAGAATGTCATGTACGTGATAAATATCTTCAGGGCTTTACAAGTACTGTCACAAATTAGGCCTAGGGCCTACTTATCAAAGTTCAGTTGCCAAATATTAGTGTTTTACAACTCATCGTGTTACTGCCGTTTCTTTGTCACTATTTATGAAATTTACTCACAATTTCTAAGTTAAATTTAGATACATACTCAATTCTATACGCATCAAACACACTATCACACAGCTCTTAAAGGCACAGCTCACCCAGAACGGATCATTCATCGTTCATACACAGCCTCTCTGTGGATAATAGAGGAAGACAGTTTTAAAAAGGGTTTTTTTGTCCATTCAATGGAAGTCAAACGTAACCAAAACTGTGAAACATCATGTTGTGAGAAACACAGTTCATTTCTGCCGGTAATGCTTCTGGGATTGACTGGGATTGGCTGGGATTGGCTGGGATTGACTGGATTGGCTGGGATTGACTGGGATTGACTGAGATTGGCTGGGATTGACTGGATTGGCTGGGATTGGCTGGGATTGACTGAGATTGGCTGGGATTGACTGAGATTGGCTGGGATTGACTGGGATGGACTGGGATTGACTGGGATTGGCTGGGATTGACTGAGATTGGCTGGGATTGACTGGGATTGACTGGGATTGGCTGGGATTGACTGAGATTGGCTGGGATTAACTGGGATTGGCTGGGATTGACTGAGATTGGCTGGGATTAACTGGGATTGACTGGGATTGGCTGGGATTGACTGGATTGGCTGGGATTGGCTGGGATTGACTGGGATTGACTGGGATTGGCTGGGATTGGCTGAGATTGACTGAGATTGGCTGGGATTGACTGGGATGGACTGGGATTGGCTGGGATTGACTGGGATTGGCTGGGATTGGCTGGGATTGACTGGGATTGACTGGGATTGGCTGGGATTGACTGGGATTGACTGGGATTGGCTGGGATTGACTGAGATTGGCTGGGATTGACTGGGATTGACTGGATTGGCTGGGATTGGCTGGGACGGATGGGATTGACTGGGATTGGCTGGGATTGGCTGTGATTGACTGTGATTGACTAGGATTGACTGGATTGGCTGGGATTGGCTGGGATGGACTGGGATTGGCTGGGATTGGCTGGGATTGACTGGGATTGACTGGGATTGGCTGGGATTGACTGGATTGGCTGGGATTGGCTGGGATTGACTGGGATTGGCTGGGATTGACTGGATTGGCTGGGATTGGCTGGGATTGACTGGGATTGGCTGGGATTGGCTGGGATTGACTGAGATTGGCTGGGATTGACTGGGATTGACTGGGATTGGCTGGGATTGACTGGATTGGCTGGGATTGACTGAGATTGGCTGGGATTGGCTGGGATTGACTGAGATTGGCTTTGGCTGGGATTGACTGAGATTGGCTGGGATTGACTGAGATTGGCTGGGATTGACTGGGATTGACTGGGATTGGCTGGGATTGACTGAGATTGGATGGGATTGACTGAGATTGAGGTTTAAAGGGGTGCAGGAATTGTTCAGCACTTGTTAACATGAATGGCAGTAACTGACACTTTAACTTTCACTTAAACCAACAACACATCTAGCTATAAATCTATCAATATTTAATAAAATCAGCGAAAATATTTGCAGTTTATTGAATGTTTAAGCAGGAAGTTTGTTTTGAAATGCGTTCGAGTCACGTCACTCACTCGTGTGTCAAAAATGACCGACCTACAAAAAATATAATTTTGTAACAGCCCTACGATCAGTCAGTCTCAACAATAGATACCACACCTGTGCTAACTGAAGGAAAACATGTCGACATTTATTTAGTGATAATATAGCATAATGAAAAATGTATGCACTATTTTTTGTAGACCAGTCATTTTTTTGACCCGGAAATCACAAGTGAAAAATCACAAACATTTACAAAAACATCTCAACAGTTTTGAGGAAGTATATATCCTGGTGAGTGAAGTCAGTACGCTTTAATCCAATGCAAAAGCGTTAACTAGCATTTTCATAACTAAGAAAGTCAAAATGAGGGTTAAAACAGCATGAACTCGGTTCACTCTGAAACAGATTAAAATTAGAACGCTTGAACGTGGTTAAAATATACGGATAGCTGTGGAATAATAAATATTCAGTCAGTTAAAATGTATGGGATTGAAACAAAGTGGATTTATTGATGATAAGAATGTTATTGCTGGTTCTATAATGCTGTGTTAAAGCTTCTTAAGCTTGATGTTGGAGTCTTCATGGGTTTACAAGCAAAAAAACACTTTAATTTTTTACTTTACACTTTAACATGTTGTTTCCCAGCAGCCAATGAGGACCGTCGGTGGGCGTTATGCAAATTCGTCATAATCCCCGCAGTTTCGGCGGGAAAGGAGACGGGAATTACTGTTTTGTTTTGGTTTTAGTTTAATTACAGACGATGTACAATGCAAAATATACAGTTCAGAGCGTATAAATAGTATCAACAACTAAAATATAAAATGTGTATGTAGGCCCTACATGTATGTAAATATTAAAAATGAAACTCTTTACATTTTGTATTATAAGCTTTTGTTTTGTGATCTAATGTATATTGTAAGATATACTCTTTTGAGTTATTTTATGATTATAAAACTTTGCAAAAATAATGAAAAGATTAAAATATGGGTTTTGAAAGGCTGGATTTAGGCTACTGACGACTCGTTTCAGAAGAAACCACGTAACAGACAGACCGCTCCGTCAGATCCCCATAATATAAACACTTCAGTGTACATGTGCTATTACACAAATATGACCTGCTTTATTCATGTAGGACTGATAATAGTATGCGCACATGAAGTGTATTAGTTTGTTTGAAACTGGCTTCCAGTTCCCTCAGGCTTTAAACTCCTAAAGCTCTCGCGATGGGGAACTGAACCGCGAGCGCAACAACACACACTGCCAATAAAAATAATCATATAAATATGTTATTATCTTATAATGTAATCCTGACTGATCTTCTTGAAACGGCTCGTTCTCTCCATCAGGTTTTTCAGCATGTCTCTATGAGGAAAGGTGTGTTTGTGGAGTAGCCTATGACAGAAATCCTGCGAATGTTGATTTCCTTGACACACACACCCTGTTATTATTTACACAGGCATATTATTATTATTCTCAGCATGCATGACTAACAGTGAAAAGTTCATTAAAACACAAAATATGTTATTTTTACACATATGCTTCAAGAGACAATCATTTGCATAATGTCACAGTTTCACTCCTCACTTGTGTTTCCCTGTCTGTGTTTCCCGCCAGTGATCAGTCACCATGGACACCAATCACCTTCATCACAGCTGTCAGTCGTTTGTTAATCATCTCTGTGTATTTAATGCCGCGTTCCAGGCAACCTGTAACCCGTGTTTTTCCAACCTTAAACCCGTGAAAGTGCACTGGAACAGCGGTCAAACCCGTGACTTCCCACCCGTGAACTCGTACTAGATCGATGTACTCCCAGTTACGAGCTCTGACGTCACGGGTATAAGGTTGGAAAAACACGGGTTACAGGTTGCCTGGAACGCGGCATAAGTTCCTGCTTGTGCCCTGTCTGTTGTCCGGGATTGTTTGTATCACCCGTATGTGTGCGTGTTCGCTTCGTCTTCTGGAATAAACGGCTATTATTTGGATTTGCTTGCCTTCGTGAACTCTTTTGAACTTGCCTCACGCAGTGGTGATGGCGCAGTGGATAAGACACATGCCTGTGGTGTGAGAGACCCGAGTTTGAATCCACTGTGAGTCACCAATGTGTCCCTGAGCAAGACACTTAACCCCTAGTTGCTCCAGAGGCGTGCGACCTCTGACATATATAGCAATTGTAAGTCGCTTTGGATAAAAGCGTCAGCTAAATGTAAAATGAAAATGTAAGCATCGTGACAGAATACCGGACCAAACTAAGAACGCATTTGTATACTTTCCTTTTTTCTTTTTTTCCCGTTTTCGTGTTCAGTGTTTTTGTTCTGTTTTCACCCCTGCAGACACCATGGACTTCCCGGCAGTAAGACTTTTGTGCCTTGAGCAGGGAGAACGCTCCCTCGAGGAACACTTGGAAGTGTTTTTGGATCTCGCCCATCAGACCACCTTCCCGGACGACTGCCTGTGCACGTTTCCTCGAGGGAGCTTCGCGTCATATGTGGAGTGGGTCCTGGCGTTCACCGTTGAGGATGCCGCCAGCCCCTCTCCCCATCCAGTGCCCAGCCAGAACCACCCCGACGGCAAGGATCGTCAACCAGGCCCCACCGCAGGTAGTGCGACGGAGACCGCGGCGATGAATGAGCCCGCGCCCATAAGAGCGACCGAGGACCACATCGCCATGGAGCCCGAGCAACGCGCGTCTGACCAGGTGTGTGAGCCGGCCGAGCCATCCATCACAGAGGGAGTACTGGTGGACTTTGAGGGTTCGGAAGTGAGCCCCGCCCACCCCTCCGCTAATGAGAGCGCATCTCTGGCTGGTACACTTTTTACACTTTTTTTGATTTTGAGTTTGGAGAGGAGTTTTGTCTAGCCCCTATTCTGTTGCCTGAACCTGTCAATCCCGATCCTGTCAATCATGTGCCTGTCTCATTAGCCCCGCCCAACCTCCCTCTCCCACCTCCTCTCCAAGGTATCCCGAACACTTTGTTTTTTTTAGGTTTCTGCATTGGACTCCAGTCTCTTCCCCACTCCCCAGCCATCTGTACTACCCAGTCACTTCTGTCAGCCTTCAGTCCCTCGGTACCACCTCTGCCTCTCAGTATCGGGGTACCACCTCGGACCTGTCAGGAGCCATCTTCTCCTGAGCAAGAGGAGCCTGTAGCTCCGCCTGCAGCCTCGGTGCACTACGCTCTGCCTCGACCTGTCGCCCTGGCTCCCGAACCTGCGCTCCTTCCACCCTCAACCTCGGCGTGGACCATCGGCCATTCGGTCTCGCCGGACTCCCTCGGCACGCCGGCTCCACCGAGGCCAGACATTGCTTCACCTCCGCCACGGACTTGCGAACCGTCCGCTGCTCTCTGGTTCTCCACCCCTTCTGCTACGGCTTGCTCCACCCTACCTCAGGCTCCACCTCCGCCCTCGGTCACTCCAACTCACCCTCTGACCTCCGGATCCCCACCTCACTCTCGGGAGGTCGTCGTCGCGGTCACCAGGATCTTCACCATCTCTCCACTACCTCGGCCCATCGACTGCGTGGTGGGCTCCATCCTCGCCTCCGGTCATCCCCATGGTGGCCCTCTTCACTATTCCTCCATGGTTCCTCCCTCCGTCGATGCCGCCGTGGGGCACCACTCTGGCTGTGGCCTGGGCACCTTCCATCACGCCCCTGCCCAAGGCCCTTCACTGGCTCTCACCACAATCTGCCCCACCCTGGACCCTTCAGTTCTGTCTCTTCCCTGTCATCCGTCCTCCGCCCGGACCCCCTACCGAGAGGGGGCGTTATGTCGCAGTTTCACTCCTCACTTGTGTTTCCCTGTCTGTGTTTCCCGTCAGTGATCAGTAACCATGGACACCAATCACCTTCATCACAGCTGTCAGTCGTTTGTTAATCATCTCTGTGTATTTAAGTGCCCTGTCTGTTGTCCGGGATTGTTTATATCACTTGCATGTGTGCGTGTTCCCTTCTTCTACTGGAATAAACTGCTATTATTTGGATTTGCTTGCCTTCGTGAACTCTTTTGAACTTGCCTCACGCAGCATCGTGACACATAGTAGGCTAATACACACAAAACTATTTTTTAATATTCAAAGGGAATTAACCTACTTAAAATTTCACATATATTTTGTGCATAATGCACTGAATCAAACGCTACATCTTTATATATTTCAGAGAAAGAAATAAACATCGACTAGCAGGCCTAGGAACACTCATTTGCTTCCTCTGTGCTTTAAAACAAAGACACTTTTGTTGATATGCAAAGTTTGTAATAACCTGTATTTACATTTACATGAGTTATTTACATGACGGCAGGGAGAGGAACATTCTCTCGCTGTGTTCCTGTTTAGGAAAGGCTTGAAAGCATTTAAAGCACTAAAAGTAACAAAGACTGCTTAAATCTTTTGTGATTTTTGAAGAGGGGATTTATGACATAATATGATATAATAATCACCCTAGGTCTGGCTGAATAATTCTTATCACACTTTATATATAGTTTTCTGCAGTTGGTGAGTAAAGAATGTCATGAATGTTATTTATCCGTTTCCTGATGCTTTGATTAAACACTCTTAAATCTATCACTGCATTATTATTTACAGTTTATAATATATGATCACTGGTGTCTTATTTCATCATCAAACGTGAGGAAAACTGGTGCTGTCTTAGAGGAGCTGAATATGACAAAGGTGTTTAATAACCATAACTCATAATTTTATAAATATTCACATTAATGACGTTGTGCACTGTGATCTGTGGAGTGCTTTTGAATGGTTTAATTACATTTCTGTTGTAGAAGAAACATTCCCATAAAATATATATCTAATCAATTTAATTCATAAAACTTTAACATTTAATTAACTCATTGAAACAAAAAATAGGGCTCATATGAAATGTTTGACCTTTTCAGAATTGTTGTGTTATCCATTTAAATTAGTCTGGATTCTGTGTTTTTTTTTTTTTTTGATTAAATAGAGATTTATTATATATAAAAAAAGGTTGTACTGAAACGAATGCATAAAACTTTACCAATTTAATTTAGCTTTTTAAAATGTAATGAACAAAAAAATATAAATTCCTTTTTTTTTGTGGTAAACAAAGTACTGAGATTAAAATCATACAGAAATGTATGTACTATTGTGTGAATTTATAAAAAAAGAAACATACGTTCTACTTAATAGTAACATATTTCTATCATAAAGTCAAACCAAACTTTAAACAGTCACCAAATCAACTCTGAAAATGTGTTTATTATGAATGATTTACCGGTGCACATCTACTGTTAAATTCATGTTTCTCATAATCTTGAGAATAATATCCTATATTTGCTGACTTGAAACAGAAACAGTGAATAATCATCACACAGTTCAATATCGTGATAAATAAATGATAGGAGCTATTATAGTCCCAGAGTATTTAGTTAAACTCATCGTCATTCAAACAAAGATATATTTATCAAACACTTCCTTGCAGTTATGCAAGCCGTAAATAACCATGAATCTGATTTGCATAATTCCAGTGAATCAGTTCAAAAGCATCACAGACAGAGAGTATGCAAATGAATGACGTTTCTTTTCAGAGAGCCAGTTCTTTGATTAGTGCATTATCTCCTAGTGACAGTGAATGTGATAGTGATTGTAATCAAAATGTGATAAAAAAAGAAACCCTGTTGACACACTGACTCTTGCTTTGTAGATTTGTAGAGCATGCAGATTGCCCTGGGCTGGGATGCAGGATTCCTGCTCTTCTGCGGTGAGTCATCGTGCTGATGAATGATGTCCCCCTTAAAGATCTCTTAGGGCTTCAGTATCTTTAATATTTCAATTTATACAGTTTATGTACATGACCAGTGTAAGGTTCGAACAGCTTATATATATCTAAAGTAATGAAAGAGGTTACACTTTATTTCGATAGTCACTTTAGACGTTCTACTAATTACAAGTAACGTTTCAACTACATGTCAACTAACTGTCATTAGAGTATTAGTATATTATAGTAGACTGTCAGTAGACTGGTAGGTTATGGTTAGGTGTTAGGGTTCGGGTTAGGAGAATAAGTTGACTTGTAGTCGCCAAGTTACTTATAGTCAGTTGAATGTCTGTTGGGGGACCAACAAAATAAAGTGTTAGCAGATATTAAGTAGACAGTCTACTAATACTCTAATGACAGTTAGTTAACATGTAGTTGAAAAGTTACTTATAGTTAGTAGAATGTCTAAAGTGGACTATCGAAATAAAGTGTTACCATGAAAGATAACACAGTTGGAAATATGGAGTCATGTTGTGTTCACACCGAACGAGGATTTAATTATTTGCGCGAGTAGATTACATTACAATACAATACAATACAATACAATTTTATTTGTATAGCACATTTTAAAACAACTGACGTTGACCAAAGTGCTTAACAAAGCAATAAAAAAAAATATATATATATAATAAAAAAAAGTAGACAAAACATGCACATAACAAACAGATACACGTTGAGGAGGAAAGACGGACACTTCAAGGAACGTTAAAAGCAAGTGAAAAAAGGTGCGTTTTCAGAGAAGTTTTAAAGATTGTGGGTCCATAAACTGCGAAAGCACGGTCACCCCTGTTTTTTAATCTGGTCCTGGGGACAGAAAGTTAGTTAGATTCCCCCGATCTTAGTGATCTTGACTTCAATTTTGGGTGAAGCAGTTCAGATAAGTACTGGGGAGCTATGTTTTGTAAAGATTTAAAAACAAAAAGCAAAACTTTAAAATCTATTCGAAATTTAATCGGTAGCCAATGTAGCGAGATCAGAACCGGAGTAACATGGTCAAATCTACGTTTTCCTTTGAGAAGGCGTGCAGCTGCATTTTGGACTAATTGTAGACGGGAGATATGTTTCTGAGAAACTCCAATATATAAAGAATTACAATAGTCCAATCTGGATGTTATAAATGCATGCATGGCTATCTCAAAGTGTTTACCAGACAAAAACGGCTTAACCTTAGCTAAGAGACGAAGATGGAAGAAGCAGGATTTTACCACAGCACTTATCTGCTTTTCAAGGTTAATGTTGTTATCAATCCAGATGCCCAGATTACGAGTACAGGTGGTACTATAAGGTGACAATGTTTGAAGGTCACAAACATGTGTACTACGATCACTGGGGCCAAACAGGATAATTTCTGTCTTTTTACATACAAAGTCAATGCAAAGACGCGAATAGACGCATCATTCGTGAGGATCTAAATGCAGTATTCATTGAGCAGGGTAATCCCGATTACAGGGAAGGGTCATACACAAACTACACAAACAAGACTTCGCAGGGAATGAATGAGTGTACATGGTTTAAATATGCTGAGACTATCAGGGTAATGAGACACAGGTGAATGTAATCAGCGATGATGAGGCCAGGCAGGGAGTTATGGGAGATGTAGTTTGAGAGGGAAGGACAGTAGTCTGATGTAGAGTGGCTCTGGTGGCTCTCAAGGGCACTGCAGCCGGTGACCGTTACACATGGGAACGATGTAATTTACAGCATTCAAACAAAACTTTTATTCAATGCAAAATGTAATATTCATTAAAAAAAGTACAAAGACAGTAGCAGTCCAATCATGCAGACAATCTTCCGATTACGGTCCCTGGCCGGTCGATCACTGCATCTCTACATGAAAAAATTATAATAATGGAGTATAAACTCTTAGAGCTTTTTCATATTGCATTATTTAACAAGTTATCACATATAGCAACTTTTCACTTGTACTTTTAGGGAGTATGAATTTCAATGTTAAATAATAACTTATTTAAACTCTTATCACGTACAATAGTACCGTCAAGGGCAAGCACATAAGTAAGTGTCAAAATAACAAGTATTTAATATTTTAATTTGCAGGAATCTTGAGTTGTGTGGCAATCTCAACTGGAACTGAAACTACACAAAAAAAACTCACTCCTTCAACACCTAAAACCAGACATAAAGCTACAACATCTTTGCCTCTTAAAGCAAAATGTAGATCTGAAAAAACGCCCAAAACTCTAACATCTATAGTGTATACAGCTACAACTACTGCCCCTCTTACAGCAACAACAACAACAACAACACAACTAACAACAACAAAACAACTTACATCTACAACTGAACCAATGACCACAACTCCTTCAACATCTACAAACGAACATACAGCTACAACTATTGCTCCTCTTACAGCAACAACAACAACAACAACACAACTTACACCTACAACTGAACCAATGGCCACAACTCCTTCAACATCTACAACTGAACATACAGCTACAACTATTGCTCGTCTTACAGCAACAACAACAACAACAACAACAACAACAAAACAACTTACACCTACAACTGAACTAATGACCACAATTCCTTCAACATCTACGAACGAACATACAACTACAACTATTGCTCCTCTTACAGCAACAACAACAACAACACAACTTACACCTACAACTGAACTAATGACCACAATTCCTTCAACATCTACAAACGAACATACAGCTACAACTATTGCTCCTCTTACAGCAGCAACAACAACAACAACACAACTAACAACAACAAAACAACTTACATCTACAACTGAACCAATGACCACAACTCCTTCAACATCTACAAACGAACATACAGCTACAACTATTGCTCCTCTTACAGCAACAACAACAACAACAACACAACTTACACCTACAACTGAACCAATGGCCACAACTCCTTCAACATCTACAACTGAACATACAGCTACAACTATTGCTCGTCTTACAGCAACAACAACAACAACACAACTTACACCTACAACTGAACCAATGACCACAACTCCTTCAACTTCTACAACTGAACATACAGCTACAACTATTGCTCCTCTTACAGCAACAACAACAACAACACAAATTACACCTACAACTGAACCAATGACCACAACTCCTTCAACATCTACAGCTGAACATACAGCTACAACTATTGCTCCTCTTACAGCAACAACAACAACAACACAAATTACACCTACAACTGAACCAATGACCACAACTCCTTCAACATCTACAGCTGAACATACAGCTACAACTATTGCTCCTCTTACAGCAACAACAACAACAACACAATTTACACCTACAACTGAACTAATGACCACAACTCCTTCAACATCTACAAACGAACATACAGCTACAACTATTGCTCCTCTTACAGCAACAACAACAACAACACAATTTACACCTACAACTGAACTAATGACCACAACTCCTTCAACATCTACAAACGAACATACAGCTACAACTATTGCTCCTCTTACAGCAACAACAACAACAACACAATTTACACCTACAACTGAACTAATGACCACAACTCCTTCAACATCTACAAACGAACATACAGCTACAACTTTTGCTCCTCTTACAGCAACAACAACAACAACACAATTTACACCTACAACTGAACTAATGACCACAACTCCTTCAACATCTACAGCTGAACATACAGATACAACTATTGCTCCTCTTACAGCAACAACAACAACAACAACACAATTTACACCTACAACTGAAATAATGACCACAACTCCTTCAACATCTACAACTGAACATACAGCTACAACTTTTGCTCCTCTTACAGCAGCAACAAAAACAACACAACTTACACCTACAACTGAACCAATGACCACAACTCCTTCAACATCTACAAACGAACATACAACTACAACTATTGCTCCTCTTACAGCAACAACAACACAACTTACACCTACAACTGAACTAATGACCACAACTCCTTCAACTTCTACAACTGAACATACAGCTACAACTATTGCTGCTCTTACAGCAGCAACAACAACAACACAATTTACACCTACAACTGAACTAATGACCACAATTCCTTCAACATCTACAAACGAACATAAAACTACAACTATTGCTCCTCTTACAGCAACAACAACAACAACACAACTTACACCTACAACTGAACCAATGACCACAATTCCTTCAACATCTACAAACGAACATACAGCTACAACTATTGCTCCTCTTACAGCAACAACAACAACAACAACAACACAATTTACACCTACAACTGAACTAATGACCACAACTCCTTCAACATCTACAACTGAACATACAGCTACAACTTTTGCTCCTCTTACAGCAACAATAACAACAACAACACAATTTACACCTACAACTGAACTAATGACCACAACTCCTTCAACTTCTACAACTGAACATACAGCTACAACTATTGCTCCTCTTACAGCAACAACAACAACAACACAATTTACACCTACAACTGAAATAATGACCACAACTCCTTCAACATCTACAAACGAACATACAGCTACAACTATTGCTCCTCTTACAGCAACAACAACAACAACACAATTTACACCTACAACTGAACTAATGACCACAACTCCTTCAACATCTACAAACGAACATACAGCTACAACTATTGCTCCTCTTACAGCAACAACAACAACAACAACAACACAATTTACACCTACAACTGAAATAATGACCACAACTCCTTCAACATCTACAACTGAACATACAGCTACAACTTTTGCTCCTCTTACAGCAGCAACAACAACAACACAACTTACACCTACAACTGAACCAATGACCACAACTCCTTCAACATCTACAAACGAACATACAGCTACAACTATTGCTCCTCTTACAGCAGCAACAACAACACAACTTACACCTACAACTGAACTAATGGCCACAACTCCTTCAACATCTACAACTGAACATACAGCTACAACTATTGCTCCTCTTACAGCAGCAACAACAACAACACAATTTACACCTACAACTGAACTAATGACCACAACTCCTTCAACATCTACAAACGAACATACAGCTACAACTATTGCTCCTCTTACAGCAACAACAACAATAACACAATTTACACCTACAACTGAACTAATGACCACAACTCCTTCAACATCTACAAACGAACATACAGCTACAACTATTGCTCCTCTTACAGCAGCAACAACAACAACAACACAACTTACACCTACAACTGAACTAATGGCCACAATTCCTTCAACATCTACAACTGAACATACAGCTACAACTATTGCTCCTCTTACAGCAGCAACAACAACACAACTTACACCTACAACTGAACCAATGACCACAACTCCTTCAACATCTACAAACGAACATACAGCTACAACTATTGCTCCTCTTACAGCAGCAACAACAACAACACAACTTACACCTACAACTGAACTAATGGCCACAACTCCTTCAACATCTACAACTGAACATACAGCTACAACTATTGCTCCTCTTACAGCAACAACAACAACAACAACACAACTTACATCTACAACTAAACCAATGACCACAATTCCTTCAACATCTACAAACGAACATACAGCTACAACTATTGCTCCTCTTACAGCAGCAACAACAACAACAACACAACTTACACCTACAACTGAACTAATGGCCACAACTCCTTCAACATCTACAACTGAACATACAGCTACAACTATTGCTCCTCTTACAGCAGCAACAACAACAACAACACAACTTACATCTACAACTGAACTAATGACCACAACTCCTTCAACATCTACAAACGAACATACAGCTACAACTATTGCTCCTCTTACAGCAACAACAACAATAACACAATTTACACCTACAACTGAACTAATGACCACAACTCCTTCAACATCTACAAACGAACATACAGCTACAACTATTGCTCCTCTTACAGCAGCAACAACAACAACAACACAACTTACACCTACAACTGAACTAATGGCCACAACTCCTTCAACATCTACAACTGAACATACAGCTACAACTATTGCTCCTCTTACAGCAGCAACAACAACAACACAACTTACACCTACAACTGAACCAATGACCACAACTCCTTCAACATCTACAAACGAACATACAGCTACAACTATTGCTCCTCTTACAGCAGCAACAACAACAACACAACTTACACCTACAACTGAACTAATGGCCACAACTCCTTCAACATCTACAACTGAACATACAGCTACAACTATTGCTCCTCTTACAGCAACAACAACAACAACAACACAACTTACATCTACAA
This sequence comes from Semotilus atromaculatus, assembly GCA_031834385.1. NCBI lineage: Eukaryota > Metazoa > Chordata > Actinopteri > Cypriniformes > Leuciscidae > Semotilus > Semotilus atromaculatus. The sequence continues at coordinate 1,418,964 of JAULUF010000074.1, read as the reverse complement.
CTAAACCAATGACCACAATTCCTTCAACATCTACAAACGAACATACAGCTACAACTATTGCTCCTCTTACAGCAGCAACAACAACAACAACACAACTTACATCTACAACTGAACCAATGACCACAACTCCTTCAACATCTACAACTGAACATACAGCTACAACTATTGCTCCTCTTACAGCAGCAACAACAACACAACTTACACCTACAACTGAACCAATGACCACAACTCCTTCAACATCTACAACTGAACATACAGCTACAACTATTGCTCCTCTTACAGCAACAACAACAACAACACAATTTACATCTACAACTGAACCAATGACCACAATTCCTTCAACATCTACAAACGAACATACAGCTACAACTATTGCTCCTCTTACAGCAACAACAACAACAACAACACAACTTACACCTACAACTGAACCAATGACCACAACTTCTTCAACATCTACAACTGAACATACAGCTACAACTATTGCTCCTCTTACAGCAACAACAACAACAACAACAACAACAACACAACTTACACCTACAACTGAACCAATGACCACAACTTCTTCAACATCTACAACTGAACATACAGCTACAACTATTGCTCCTCTTACAGCAACAACAACAACAACAACAACAACAACACAACTTACACCTACAACTGAACTAATGGCCACAATTCCTTCAACATCTACAAACGAACATACAGCTACAACTATTGCTCTTACAGCAGCAACAACAACAACAACAACAACAACACAACTTACACCTACAACAGAACCAATGGCCACAACTCCTTCAACATCTACAACTGAACATACAGCTACAACTATTGCTCCTCTTACAGCAACAACAACAACAACAACACAACTTACACCTACAACTGAACCAATGACCACATCTCCTTCAACATCTACAACTGAACATACAGCTACAACTATTGCTCCTCTTACAACAACAACAACACAACTTACACCTACAACTGAACCAATGACCACAACTCCTTCAACATCTAAAGCTGAACATACAGCTACAACTATTGCTCCTCTTACAGCAGCAACAACAACAACACAACTTACACCTACAACTGAACCAATGACCACAACTCCTTCAACTTCTACAACTGAACATACAGCTACAACTATTGCTCCTCTTACAGCAACAACAACAACAACACAAATTACACCTACAACTGAACCAATGACCACAACTCCTTCAACATCTACAAACGAACATACAGCTACAACTTTTGCTCCTCTTACAGCAACAACAACAACAACACAATTTACACCTACAACTGAACTAATGACCACAACTCCTTCAACATCTACAGATGAACATACAGCTACAACTATTGCTCCTCTTACAGCAACAACAACAACAACACAATTTACACCTACAACTGAAATAATGACCACAACTCCTTCAACATCTACAACTGAACATACAGCTACAACTTTTGCTCCTCTTACAGCAGCAACAACAACAACACAACTTACACCTACAACTGAACCAATGACCACAACTCCTTCAACATCTACAAACGAACATACAGCTACAAATATTGCTCCTCTTACAGCAGCAACAACAACACAGTTTACACCTACAACTGAACTAATGACCACAACTCCTTCAACATCTACAAACGAACATACAGCTACAACTATTGCTCCTCTTACAGCAACAACAACAACAACACAATTTACACCTACAACTGAACTAATGACCACAACTCCTTCAACATCTACAAACGAACATACAGCTACAACTATTGCTCCTCTTACAGCAGCAACAACAACAACAACACAACTTACACCTACAACTGAACCAATGACCACAACTCCTTCAACATCTACAAACGAACATACAGCTACAACTATTGCTCCTCTTACAGCAGCAACAACAACAACACAACTTACACCTACAACTGAACTAATGGCCACAACTCCTTCAACATCTACAACTGAACATACAGCTACAACTATTGCTCCTCTTACAGCAACAACAACAACAACACAACTTACATCTACAACTAAACCAATGACCACAATTCATTCAACATCTACAAACGAACATACAGCTACAACTATTGCTCCTCTTACAGCAGCAACAACAACAACAACAACAACACAACTTACATCTACAACTGAACCAATGACCACAACTCCTTCAACATCTACAACTGAACATACAGCTACAACTATTGCTCCTCTTACAGCAGCAACAACAACACAACTTACACCTACAACTGGACTAATGGCCACAACTCCTTCAACATCTACAACTGAACATACAGCTACAACTATTGCTCCTCTTACAGCAGCAACAACAACACAACTTACATCTACAACTGAACCAATGACCACAACTCCTTCAACATCTACAACTGAACATACAGCTACAACTATTGCTCCTCTTACAGCAGCAACAACAACACAACTTACACCTACAACTGAACCAATGACCACAACTCCTTCAACATCTACAACTGAACATACAGCTACAACTATTGCTCCTCTTACAGCAACAACAACAACAACACAATTTACATCTACAACTGAACCAATGACCACAATTCCTTCAACATCTACAAACGAACATACAGCTACAACTATTGCTCCTCTTACAGCAACAACAACAACAACAACAACACAACTTACACCTACAACTGAACTAATGGCCACAATTCCTTCAACATCTACAAACGAACATACAGCTACAACTATTGCTCTTACAGCAGCAACAACAACAACAACAACAACAACAACAACAACAACACAACTTACACCTACAACAGAACCAATGGCCACAACTCCTTCAACATCTACAACTGAACATACAGCTACAACTATTGCTCCTTTTACAGCAACAACAACAACAACAACACAACTTACACCTACAACTGAACCAATGACCACATCTCCTTCAACATCTACAACTGAACATACAGCTACAACTATTGCTCCTCTTACAACAACAACAACACAACTTACACCTACAACTGAACCAATGACCACAACTCCTTCAACTTCTACAACTGAACATACAGCTACAACTATTGCTCCTCTTACAGCAGCAACAACAACAACACAACTTACACCTACAACTGAACCAATGACCACATCTCCTTCAACTTCTACAACTGAACATACAGCTACAACTATTGCTCCTCTTACAGCAACAACAACAACAACACAATTTACACCTACAACTGAACTAATGACCACAACTCCTTCAACATCTACAGCTGAACATACAGCTACTACTATTGCTCCTCTTACAGCAACAACAACAACAACACAACTTACACCTACAACTGAACTAATGGCCACAATTCCTTCAACATCTACAAACGAACATACAGCTACAACTATTGCTCCTCTTACAGCAGCAACAACAACAACACAATTTACACCTACAACTGAACTAATGACCACAACTCCTTCAACATCTACAGCTGAACATACAGCTACAACTATTGCTCCTCTTACAGCAACAACAACAACACAATTTACACCTACAACTGAACTAATGACCACAACTCCTTCAACACCTACAACTGAACATACAGCTACAACTTTTGCTCCTCTTACAGCAACAACAACAACAACACAATTTACACCTACAACTGAACTAATGACCACAACTCCTTCAACATCTACAGCTGAACATACAGCTACAACTATTGCTCCTCTTACAGCAACAACAACAACAACACAACTTACACCTACAACTGAACCAATGACCACAACTCCTTCAACATCTACAAACGAACATACAGCTACAACTTTTGCTCCTCTTACAGCAACAACAACAACAACACAATTTACACCTACAACTGAACTAATGACCACAACTCCTTCAACAACTACAACTGAACATACAGCTACAACTATTGCTCCTCTTACAGCAACAACAACAACACAACTTACACATACAACTGAACTAATGACCACAACTCCTTCAACATCTACAAACGAACATACAGCTACAACTATTGCTCCTCTTACAGCAACAACACAACTTACACCTACAACTGAACTAATGACCACAACTCCTTCAACATCTACAAACGAACATACAGCTACAACTATTGCTCCTCTTACAGCAACAACAACAACAACAACACAACTTACACCTACAACTGAACTAATGGCCACAATTCCTTCAACATCTACAAACGAACATACAGCTACAACTATTGCTCCTCTTACAGCAGCAACAACAACAACAACAACACAACTTACACCTACAACTGAACTAATGGCCACAATTCCTTCAACATCTACAAACGAACATACAGCTACAACTATTGCTCCTCTTACAGCAGCAACAACAACAACAACAACAACAACAACAACAACACAACTTACACCTACAACTGAACCAATGACCACAATTCCTTCAACATCTACAAACGAACATACAGCTACAACTATTGCTCCTCTTACAGCAGCAACAACAACAACAACAACAACACAACTTACACCTACAACTGAACCAATGACCACAATTCCTTCAACATCTACAAACGAACATACAGCTACAACCATTGCTCTTACAGCAGCAACAACAACAACAACAACAACACAACTTACACCTACAACTGAACCAATGACCACAATTCCTTCAACATCTACAAACGAACATACAGCTACAACTATTGCTCCTCTTACAGCAACAACAACAACAACAACACAACTTACACCTACAACTGAACCAATGACCACAATTCCTTCAACATCTACAAACGAACATACAGCTACAACCATTGCTCTTACAGCAGCAACAACAACAACAACAACAACAACAACAACAACACAACTTACACCTACAACTAAACCAATGACCACAATTCCTTCAACATCTACAAACGAACATACAGCTACAACTATTGCTCCTCTTACAGCAACAACAACAACAACAACAACACAACTTACACCTACAACTGAACTAATGGCCACAATTCCTTCAACATCTACAAACGAACATACAGCTACAACTATTGCTCTTAAAGCAGCAACAACAACAACAACAACAACAACAACAACACAACTTACACCTACAACAGAACCAATGGCCACAACTCCTTCAACATCTACAACTGAACATACAGCTACAACTATTGCTCCTCTTACAGCAACAACAACAACAACACAACTTACACCTACAACTGAACCAATGACCACATCTCCTTCAACATCTACAACTGAACATACAGCTACAACTATTGCTCCTCTTACAACAACAACAACACAACTTACACCTACAACTGAACTAATGGCCACAATTCCTTCAACATCTACAAATGATAATACAGCTACAACTATTGCTCCTCTTACAGCAACAACAACAACAACAACAACAACACAACTTACACCTACAACTGAACTAATGGCCACAATTCCTTCAACATCTACAAATGAACATACAGCTACAATTATTGCTCATCTTACAGCAACAACAACAACAACAACACAACTTACACCTACAACTGAACTAATGGCCACAATTCCTTCAATATCTACAAACGAACATACAGCTACAACTATTGCTCCTCTTACAGCAACAGCAACAGCAACAACAACAACAACAACAACATCAAAACTTACATCTACAACTGAACCAATGACCACAACTCCTTCAACATCTATAACTGAACATACAACTACAACTATTGCTCGTCTTACAGCAGCAACAACAACAACAACAACAACACAACTTACACCTACAACTGAACTAATGGCCACAACTCCTTCAACATCTACAACTGAACATACAGCTACAACTATTGCTCCTCTTACAGCAACAACTACAACAACAACAACAACAACAACAACACAACTTACACCTACAACTGAACTAATGGCCACAATTCCTTCAACAACTAGAAACGAACATACAGCTACAACTATTGATCCTCTTACAGCAACAGCAACAACAACAACAACAACAACAACAACAACAACATCACAACTTACATCTACAACTGAACCAATGACCACAACTCCTTCAACATCTACAACTGAACATACAGCTACAACTATTGCTCCTCTTACAGCAGCAACAACAACAACAACAACAACAACACAACTTACACCTACAACTGAACTAATGGCCACAACTCCTTCAACATCTACAACTGAACATACAGCTACAACTATTGCTCCTCTTACAGCAACAACAACAACAACACAACTTACATCTACAACTAAACCAATGACCACAATTCCTTCAACATCTACAAACGAACATACAGCTACAACTATTGCTCCTCTTACAGCAGCAACAACAACAACAACAACACAACTTACATCTACAACTGAACCAATGACCACAACTCCTTCAACATCTACAACTGAACATACAGCTACAACTATTGCTCCTCTTACAGCAGCAACAACAACACAACTTACACTTACAACTGGACTAATGGCCACAACTCCTTCAACATCTACAACTGAACATACAGCTACAACTATTGCTCCTCTTACAGCAGCAACAACAACACAACTTACATCTACAACTGAACCAATGACCACAACTCCTTCAACATCTACAACTGAACATACAGCTACAACTATTGCTCCTCTTACAGCAGCAACAACAACACAACTTACACCTACAACTGAACCAATGACCACAACTCCTTCAACATCTACAACTGAACATACAGCTACAACTATTGCTCCTCTTACAGCAACAACAACAACAACAACAACACAATTTACATCTACAACTGAACCAATGACCACAACTCCTTCAACATCTACAACTGAACATACAGCTACAACTATTGCTCCTCTTACAACAACAACACAATTTACATCTACAACTGAACCAATGACCACAACTCCTTCAACATCTACAACTGAACATACAGCTACAACTATTGCTCCTCTTACAACAACAACACAATTTACATCTACAACTGAACCAATGACCACAACTCCTTCAACTTCTACAACTGAACATACAGCTACAACTATTGCTCCTCTTACAGCAACAACAACAACACAACTTACATCTACAACTGAACCAATGACCACAACTCCTTCAACATCTACAACTGAACATACAGCTACAACTATTGCTCCTCTTACAACAACAACACAATTTACATCTACAACTGAACCAATGACCACAACTCCTTCAACTTCTACAACTGAACATACAGCTACAACTATTGCTCCTCTTACAGCAACAACAACAACAACAACACAATTTACATCTACAACTGAACCAATGACCACAACTCCTTCAACATCTACAACTGAACATACAGCTACAACTATTGCTCCTCTTACAACAACAACACAATTTACATCTACAACTGAACCAATGACCACAACTCCTTCAACTTCTACAACTGAACATACAGCTACAACTATTGCTCCTCTTACAGCAACAGCAACAACAACACAACTTACACATACAACTGGACTAATGGCCACAACTCCTTCAACATCTACAACTGAACATACAGCTACAAATATTGCTCCTCTTACAGCAACAACAACAACAACACAACTTACACCTACAACTGAACCAATGACCACAACTCCTTCAACATCTACAGCTGAACATACAGCTACAACTATTGCTCCTCTTACAGCAACAACAACAACAACAACACAACTTACACCTACAACTGAACCAATGACCACAACTCCTTCAACATCTACAGCTGAACATACAGCTACAACTATTGCTCCTCTTACAGCAACAACAACAACAACAACACAACTTACACCTACAACTGAACCAATGACCACAACTCCTTCAACAACTACAACTGAACATACAGCTACAACTATTGCTCCTCTTACAGCAGCAACAACAACAACAACAACACAATTTACATCTACAACTGAACCAATGACCACAACTCCTTCAACATCTACAACTGAACATACAGCTACAAATATTGCTCCTCTTACAACAACAACACAATTTACATCTACAACTGAACCAATGACCACAACTCCTTCAACTTCTACAACTGAACATACAGCTACAACTATTGCTCCTCTTACAGCAGCAACAACAACAACAACACAATTTACATCTACAACTGAACCAACGACCACAACTCCTTCAACATCTACAACTGAACATACAGCTACAACTATTGCTCCTCTTACAGCAACAACAACAACAACACAATTTACATCTACAACTGAACCAATGACCACAACTCCTTCAACATCTACAACTGAACATACAGCTACAACTATTGCTCCTCTTACAGCAACAACAACAACAACACAATTTACATCTACAACTGAACCAATGACCACAACTCCTTCAACATCTACAACTGAACATACAGCTACAACTATTGCTCCTCTTACAGCAACAACAACAACAACACAATTTACATCTACAACTGAACCAATGGCCACAACTCCTTCAACATCTACAACTGAACATACAGCTACAACTATTGCTCCTCTTACAACAACAACACAATTTACATCTACAACTGAACCAATGACCACAACTCCTTCAACTTCTACAACTGAACATACAGCTACAACTATTGCTCCTCTTACAGCAACAACAACAACAACACAATTTACATCTACAACTGAACCAATGACCACAACTCCTTCAACATCTACAACTGAACATACAGCTACAACTATTGCTCCTCTTACAGCAAAAACAACAACAACACAATTTACATCTACAACTGAACCAATGACCACAACTCCTTCAACATCTACAACTGAACATACAGCTACAACTATTGCTCCTCTTACAACAACAACACAATTTACATCTACAACTGAACCAATGACCACAACTCCTTCAACTTCTACAACTGAACATACAGCTACAACTATTGCTCCTCTTACAACAACAACAACAACAACAACAACACAACTTACATCTACAACTGAACCAATGACCACAACTCCTTCAACAACTACAACTGAACATACAGCTACAACTATTGCTCCTCTTACAGCAACAGCAACAACAACACAACTTACACCTACAACTGAACTAATGACCACAACTCCTTCAACATCTACAACTGAACATACAGCTACAACTATTGCTCCTCTTACAGCAACAGCAACAACAACACAACTTACACCTACAACTGAACCAATGACCACAACTCCTTCAACTTCTACAACTGAACATACAGCTACAACTATTGCTCCTCTTACAGCAACAACAACAACAACAACACAACTTACATCTACAACTGAACCAATGACCACAACTCCTTCAACATCTACAACTGAACATACAGCTACAACTATTGCTCCTCTTACAGCAACAACAACAACAACACAATTTACATCTACAACTGAACCAATTACCACAACTCCTTCAACATCTACAACTGAACATACAGCTACAACTATTGCTCCTCTTACAGCAACAACAACAACAACACAATTTACATCTACAACTGAACCAATGACCACAACTCCTTCAACATCTACAACTGAACATACAGCTACAACTATTGCTCCTCTTACAGCAACAACAACAACAACACAATTTACATCTACAACTGAACCAATGACCACAACTCCTTCAACATCTACAACTGAACATACAGCTACAACTATTGCTCCTCTTACAGCAACAACAACAACAACAACACAACTTACATCTACAACTGAACCAATGACCACAACTCCTTCAACATCTACAACTGAACATACAGCTACAACTATTGCTCCTCTTACAGCAACAACAACAACAACACAATTTACATCTACAACTGAACCAATGACCACAACTCCTTCAACATCTACAACTGAACATACAGCTACAACTATTGCTCCTCTTACAGCAACAGCAACAACAACACAACTTACACTTTCAACTGAACCAATGACCACAACTCCTTCAACATCTACAACTGAACATACAGCTACAACTATTGCTCCTCTTACAGCAACAGCAACAACAACACAACTTACACTTTCAACTGAACCAATGACCACAACTCCTTCAACATCTACAACTGAACATACAGCTACAACTATTGCTCCTCTTACAGCAACAGCAACAACAACACAACTTACATCTACAACTGAACTAATGACCACAACTCCTTCAACATCTACAACTGAACATACAGCTACAACTATTGCTCCTCTTACAACAACAACAACACAACTTACATCTACAACTGAACCAATGACCACAACTTCTTCAACATCTACAACTGAGCCAACCAACACAACTACACCTATGACTGAACTCAGCATCCGAGAGCCCTCACAAACATCTGTAACTGGTTTCGGCACATCAACTCAACAGGGAACATCGACAATGCATGTGCTGGTTACCAACCATCTGGAAACTCAGGTACGGTTATCTACACAATCAACCCACAATCTACACTGTACTTTTAAAGGCTGAGGTGTGTGACCAAGAATCAGACATTCTCAGAATTGTAATACAGGTTGTAAAACAGAAAGTTACATGGCCTGTCCATATAACATATCGATTTTGTACACGGTCACACACAGACAAAACACCATCAGAATAACAGACCGCACACCCCTGATATATACATTTTAGGAATGCACCGATAAGAAAATTTTGGCCGATACCTATAACCGATAATACTTTACATTTGAAAGCCAAAAACCGAAATATTGGTCGACAAATCTAAATTCTAATTTTGATATACTTTGATAGCCTGAATACAAAAACAAAAGATCCGAAGTTGTATCTGTTACCATTAGTGAATGCACTGAACTAACATTTATATAACATTTACAACACAAATATTTTATTAACATTAACAAAGGCTATTGCTCTCTGTTAGTTCATGCTGTTAATACTATGCATTAACAAATGAGACCTTATTGTAAAGTGTTACCAAAAAACAGCTATTGCCTAACAAATATTTTTAATTAAATAAAAATAAAATACCTAAATAATGCAAACAAGACAGTGGATAACATTGGGGTGCATATAAAGAAACAAAATGCATAGCCATGGATAAATGAACTCAACAGTTGCTGAAGAATGCAACTGAACCCAGAGAATTTACAACTTTTTATTTCAATAGTGTATACAACTATAATTATATGACAGTCCCAAGCATAGCTTTTAATGTTTTGCATTGCTGTTTGATCGCGCGCGCTGATTAACTGATTAAATGTGAGAATAATCAGATATTTATATTACATAAACTTAATATTACGACTTATATCGGCACAACATGACGTGAATTCACAAGTGAACTTGACTGTGCTGGTCAGAATGTGTGATCCCTGAACTGGACACACTATTCCCACAACAACACTGACACGGCAACTATTGTAATAAAACGTTGTGAATCCTGGGTTTAGTGTTCTTATTATAATGGCATGTATATGACAGTCCAAATTACATTTAGTATACAGCAAAAAATACAGCAATTACATTCAATTACTCCTTTAATACATTTAATACATGTCTACATTAATTATATAATAAAATTCCATATGAATATCCCACATTTCTGACACAATACCATGGTGCAGTTAACATCCATTGTAAATGATAGTGATTTGTTGATTGAAAAGCCTTCTGACTGCATGTTGCACAGTGTTTGTGAGCGCTGTTTCATCTGGCTTTAAATCCCTGAGACATTCTTGGCTGAATTCAAGCTTCTCACTGGATCTCACAGGAAAAACGTATTGAGGGAAAAATGTATGTGCTATTTATCGTTATTGTTTTATTGCCCAGCCCTAATACAATGCGTGTTAAACCTTTTTTTACCCAACAATATGTGGTAACTTAGTCAAATTCAACCATGTTCATTTTCTTTACAGGGAACAGTTTCAAGACAAGCAGTGACACCTGATTCCAAGCCAATATCAATGGACACATCCGCAACTTTTCCAACGCCTCAGGAAAGCAATGGCTCAAACTCTCCTCCTGAACCTGTGGCCACCACATTAGCTGATGAACACCGAGACCCAACTTTGGGTTTATCCATTGAACCAGGGCGAAATTATCCTGCAACGGAAGCAACTACGATCACAGGCACCCTGTCAGACCACATGTCTGCAATACCAGCAGATCTCACAGACGCAACACCACTACACAACATCAACAGAGAAGGAAGCGTTGAGAACTCACAACAAGAACCCATGTTTAAAATGATTTCCTTTAATTACCCACTGGTAAATCAAGTCACAATCATGACCACAGTGTCAAGACCATGAAACAGTCACACAAAACTACTTAAAGGTGTGCAATTCAGAGAGCTTTTATTTCGCTCTTTGTGGAGAACAGAAACTCTCTGCGAACTGTTACCAGAAAGAGATTGACCATATAAGCAATGAACTAGCCAAGATGTTTTAGTGGCAACTGACTATCCCAGTTATTTCAGCGTCAGTCAGATCCTATGACTAAGTGCTTATAACAACCCAACAAACAAACACACAAAGACCGAAACAAAAAAGATTAAAACAGGAAACACATGTTAAAGAACCAGTTTAATGTTGCATAAAGACTAACTTTCATTTCAACAAAATATCAAATATGATACAATATGTATCATATGTTTAATATATTCATCTACAGCACTGTCTAAGGGTTATAGTGATAGATTTTTATGTTAAAACCTGTCATGCGACACAGACAGTTTAAAACCAGAAAACATTTCTCTTTTCTACATTTCATCTTTGTAATACACTGTATACATTTTCAAAGTTGTGAATAAAACGGATAACTGCAGTGGGTTTTACAAGAAAATACTAATTCAGTCTTTCCCATTTTATTTATTGTGTTATTTGCAGTTTCTTTGTAATTATCAGTTAAATTTACTTAATTTAGTAATTACTTTACTTTTATTAGCTGTGAAATGTAAATCCTACACCAAATTTTTCAGTGTAATCTCGTTTATACTTTCACTACATTCAAGGCATTGACGCTTGCTTACAGATCTACCACAGGCTCAACCCCATCCTACTTTGACTCACTCCTACGAGTCTACACCCGTTTTTTTAGCTGTTTATCTGCAACCCTTAAACAACATGACAGAAAGGAAGTTATACTTATGGGTGACTTCAACTTAAACTGGCTTGATAAATCATGCAGAAAAAAGCTGAAGGATGTTGCAAAAACATTTAATATGGTACAAAAGATAAGTAAACCCACACGAATAACAAAATCCTCTCAGACATTATTGGATTTAGTTTTTACAAATATACCAGAAAGGATAACTAAAACTTACAACCTTGTTACTGGCCTGTCAGATCACAATCTGATATTGGCTGCTAGGAAACTGACTAAATCACGGTACAGGGACCAAAATACAGTGAAAGGTAATCCTACTATATCATTTATTCCAAAGAGAGAGTTAATGCAAATTGAGAATGAAATAAAGCAAACAAATTGGAGGGACACTGTTGAAAATAAATCATGTGAGCAAGCATGCAATGAAACAATGTCAGTCCTTAAAGATATAGGCCTAATAGTAAGTCTTTTGTATTATTATTATTGTTTTGTATTTAATTATTGTATGTTTTGTTATTGAATAAAGCATTAAAAAAAAAAGAAAAAAAGATATAATAGTAAGATATACAAAAACAATAGCCAGAAAACCTGGAGCTAAACATAGATTGCCTTGGTTTAATAGTATTCTCTGGCAACTAATGAAAAAAAGAGATGCCTCTCTAAAAAGGTTTTTAAAATCGGGTTTAACTACTGATCATCTAATTTATAAAGGTTTGAGAAATAAGGTTACAATGCAGCGTAGAAAGGCTAAAGCATCCTTTTTCCTTGAAATCATTAGAGAAGCAAAAGGGAGTAAACAATTATGGAAGACCATTGATAAATTAACTGGCAAGGATAAGCCCAAGTATGAAAGCATACAGATCAAAATAAATAATGATATTCAAAACGATAGCTTAGCTATTGCAACAAAATTTAACGATTATTTTCTGAATTCAGTGGAAACACTGGGTCAGAATTTTATTTAAAAAACTTTTAATTATTCCTTAGTCTGTGATAGTGCTGGTTTTAGTATGACACTAACTAATAGCAAAGCAAAGGACATTTATGGTCTTGATACTGCTTTCTTAAAAACTCATAAAGAATCCTTGACCACCCTTTTAACTAAAGTATTAAATAAATCTATTAATGAAAGCCCCTTTCCAAGTGCCTTAAAGCTTGCTATTGTGATCCCGGTGTATGTATCCCTGGAGACAAACAAGAGGTTAGCAATTATCGACCCATTAGTATCCTCCCGGTCATCTCAAAGGTCATTGAAAAGGTTGTACCAGAACAACTAATTTCTCACCTTGACTCTAAGGCCTTTTTACACCCCATGCAATTTGGTTTCAGGAAAAAACACTCAACCGAAACAGCGTGCTGCTACTTCCTTGAACAAATTAAAACAAATTTAGATCAAGGTGGAGTGGTGGGAGCAGTTTTTCTTGATTTAAGTAAGGCTTTTGATACGGTTAATCATGAGATACTATTAAGCAAATTGGCACAATATAATATTTCAATAAACACACAAAAATGGTTTAAATCTTATCTGAGTGGGCGACATCAGTGCGTGCGGATGAATAATACATTGTCCCCATTGAAAGGATGTACCATGGGGGTCCCGCAAGGGTCAATTTTAGGACCGCTGCTTTTTAGTATATATATTAATGACCTTCCATTAGTATGTAATGATATTGATTTAGTAATGTATGCAGATGATACTGTTCTGTACACTCATGGGAAGAATGCTACAGAGGTTGCTTTAAAATTAACAAATGTAATGCATAAGGTTGTTGAATGGTTACAAAACTCATGTCTTACTTTGAATACTGAAAAGACAGTAACCATGTTTTTTAAAAACAGATGCAAACTTAAGGAATGTCCTGAGGTCTTAGTAAATGGGCATAAAATTAAAAATGTGGACGAATTCAAATATTTGGGTGTTACCCTGGACCCAACTCTTTCCTTTAAAAAACATGTTAAAAAACTGAGTAATGCACTGAAATTTAATCTTAAAAATTTCATACATATAAGAAACTCTCTTACCATTGAGGCATCAAATACCTACTTAAGTGCAATGATTGTCCCACACTTTTCGTATTGCATGACAAGTTGGTCTCAAGCTGGTAAGACAGCCTTGAGACCACTTGAATCGTTATATAAAACAGCCCTTAAGATCCATGATAAAAAAAACACGTCAATATCACCATTGCAAAATAATGACCAAGTACAATATTTTAAATTTTAGAAATTTGATAATGTATTTGAATGTTTGTTAAGTTTTTAAAATCATTCATAATGCTGTTGCTCCTCCTCTAAAAAAATGTATTGCGCTTAACCCAATCGCAAAACTGCATTTGGCAAATCAGCCTTTTCTATTATAGCCATAACTCAGTACTCTCCCCTCACACCTTATTACATGTATGTAAGGCTGAAATAGGTGGTTGAAGCTGGAAATGAACATTTGACCTCCCCCTCTTCCTTTGAGACAAAAGTCTCACCTTATCCGCACCATTCTTTCTCTCAGAGACAACTAAAACTCACACACGAATATATATGGTTTTAATGTGAATGATGATCATTAAGGAATGTGTTTAGTATCATTTTAAAGGTCTCAGGGTGACTGGTACAACTCTGTCTCATTACTAAATAAGTAAAACAAAAGCTAATAAGGCTTTTCTAGTAGTTTAGAAGATAACTGACACAAAGGAAGGTGGACTCTAGGCAAAAGGTCTTTCTCCCCTACCCCGGCCCAAAAGAGGTGTATCTTCTTAATGCAAATTAGCAGGTTTTCCATGTGAAAACATTCTAGCTATTTAATGGACTGCAGTGAGAAACTCGAGGCCTTTTCTGTAATTCAGAGAAGTAATTCAGTTAGGTCTCCAAAACTCAGCCTCATGTATTTCTTAAAAATGTTGGGTTTGCATCTTTCTCTTATTCTAGAGCATTCGATGTTATTGTATTGATTATCTTTGAACTGATTGTGAAATTGGCATGATACTTTACCCGACATAATAAATTGTTACATTTGATTATTCTAACTGATTTTGACATTGTTCATTTAGCTAATGGTTAAAAGGAATAGTCAAATATTCACTCACAATTTAATGATGCACAGATATTAAAAACCCTTTTATATATGGAGTCAGATGAAATAATGAGTTAATACATATGAGATGGAACATGCGCCGCTGATCGTATGCCGCCATTGGTTCGATTTAGCGGGACTTACATGTACAAATTTTCAAACCTTTTCGAGTTTGACAAAAGCATGGTTATTGTCACAACAAAACTGTACACATTTATGAAGTATGTGTGTATGTGTATGTATGTGTGTGTGTGTGTGTGTGTGTGTGTCTGTGTGTGTGTGTGTGTTTGTACTGGGAGAGATAGGGATTTTGATTGTATAGCTTTGTTGCCTTTGGGGTGGGGTGGGGTTGGTTTTGGGAAGGGGGAAAAATTTGAGCATATGATAGTTTTGATTGTAAATTGAGTGCGACTGTGGTTGTAAAATTGTATTTTTTAATGTTTTGTATTTGATCTGCCAAGGGACTACGGGCGGAAAATAGCACTTGTGCTACAACCTGTCACAATGCATCTCTCCTTGTTTTTATATGTTAAGGTTAATTAAGGTTAATGTTAATTTGTGCATTGTCCCTGTTTAAATAAATGAAATGAAAATAATACACCCCTACCAGAAGATCCTTTCACTCACTCCTACGGGTCTACACCCCTACCTGAAGATCCTTTCACTCACTCCTACGGGTCTAAACCCCTACCAGAAGATCCTTTCACTCACTCCTACGGGTCTACACCCCTACCAGAAGATCCTTTCACTCACTCCTACGGGTCTACACCCCTACCAGAAGATCCTTTCACTCACTCCTACGGGTCTACACCCCTACCAGAAGATCCTTTCACTCACTCCTACGGGTCTACACCCCTACCAGAAGATCCTTTCACTCACTCCTACGGGTCTACACCCCTACCTGAAGATCCTTTCACTCACTCCTACGGGTCTACACCCCTACCAGAAGATCCTTTCACTCACTCCTACGGGTCTACACCCCTACCAGAAGATCCTTTCACTCACTCCTACGGGTCTACACCCCTACCAGAAGATCCTTTCACTCACTCCTACGGGGTCTACACCCCTACCAGAAGATCCTTTCACTCACTCCTACGGGTCTACACCCCTACCAGAAGATCCTTTCACTCACTCCTACGGGGTCTACACCCCTACCAGAAGATCCTTTCACTCACTCCTACGGGTCTAAACCCCTACCAGAAGATCCTTTCACTCACTCCTACGGGTCTACACCCCTACCAGAAGATCCTTTCACTCACTCCTACGGGTCTACACCCCTACCTGAAGATCCTTTCACTCACTCCTACGGGTCTACACCCCTACCAGAAGATCCTTTCACTCACTCCTACGGGTCTACACCCCTACCAGAAGATCCTTTCACTCACTCATACGGGTCTACACCCCTACCAGAAGATCCTTTCACTCACTCCTACGGGTCTACACCTCTACCAGAAGATCCCTTCACTCACTCCTACGGGTCTACACCCCTACCAGAAGATCCTTTCACTCACTCCTACGGGTCTACACCCCTACCAGAAGATCCTTTCACTCACTCCTACGAGTCTACACCCCTACCAGAAGATCCCTTCACTCACTCCTACGGGTCTACACCCCTACCAGAAGATCCTTTCACTCACTCCTACGGGTCTACACCCCTACCAGAAGATCCCTTCACTCACTCCTACGGGTCTACACCCCTACCAGAAGATCCCTTCACTCACTCCTACGGGTCTACACCCCTACCAGAAGATCCTTTCACTCACTCCTACGTAGGGTTGGGAACCGAGAACCGGTTCTTATCCAGAACCGGTAGTGTTTTTTCAAAAATACCGGAACAGTGCGAAATTCCTGAGTTTCGGTTCCGAAAACGGTTCTGGTGTGATGTGTGGACGAAGTGCTGGGAGCTTATCCTGTAATAGCGACGTCTCACCACGTGAATATTAAAATTGTAATGAATGCACTGTCCCTCGCGCTATTCGTATACGTTTTGTTGCGTCAGATATCAACGCAGAGAGAGAGCGCGCGCGAGAGAGAGAAAATAAAGACAGTAGAGCTGCACCATTAATCTTTAAACGATCTCGATTCAAACGCCCACGCGATCTTATTCCTAAATGACAAAAACTTCACACCGGGACATTCAAATCTGTTTGCGCTGTCACTGACCCAGAGAGAGCAGTTCTACATGAAACAGCTTTACTTTCAGTCTTTTCAACAACACAGTATCGATATTTCTGTGTTAAAAATATTCAAATGATCACAGAAGTACTGAGATAAAAGTTTATAGTTCGAGAATAAACACTGATGTCTACGGTACAGCAACTAAAACAGAGTGGATGTGTGTTCAAGCATATTCTACCCCTTCTGAGAGGGTATTCAATACAATAAGCTATAGGAGAGGTCCAAAATTATCCTTGAGAATGCAAAAATGTTTATTTTCCTTCAGAAAAATTTGTTGCTAAATAATATGTTGAATTTGTTGACATTGCCAGTTTGTTAAACTCATTTGACAAGTATCAGAAATAAAACACAAAAAGGATTGTGTATTTTTCCTGTACTACTATTTGTATTAGTTGTTTTAATAATTTTTATTGAATGGGAACCGGAACCGGAATCGTTTGGCGGAACCGGAATCGGAACCGGAACCGGAAAATTTATTTCGATTCCCAACCCTACTCCTACGGGTCTACACCCCTACCAGAAGATCCCTTCACTCACTCCTACGGGTCTACACCCCTACCAGAAGATCCTTTCACTCACTCCTACGGGTCTACACCCCTACCAGAAGATCCTTTCACTCACTCCTACGGGTCTACACCCCTACCAGAAGGTCCTTTCACTCACTCCTACGGGTCTACACTCCTACCAGAAGATCCCTTCACTCACTCCTACGGGTCTACACCCCTACCAGAAGATCCTTTCACTCACTCCTACGAGTCTACACCCCTACCAGAAGATCCCTTCACTCACTCCTACGGGTCTACACTCCTACCAGAAGATCCTTTCACTCACTCCTACGAGTCTACACCCCTACCAGAAGATCCTTTCACTCACTCCTACGGGTCTACACCCCTACCAGAAGATCCCTTCACTCACTCCTACGGGTCTACACTCCTACCAGAAGATCCCTTCACTCACTCCTACGGGTCTACACTCCTACCAGAAGATCCTTTCACTCACTCCTACGAGTCTACACCCCTACCAGAAGATCCTTTCACTCACTCCTACAGGTCTACACCCCTACCAGAAGATCCCTTCACTCACTCCTACGGGTCTACACCTCTACCAGAAGATCCCTTCACTCACTCCTACGGGTCTACACCCCTACCAGAAGATCCTTTCACTCACTCCTACGAGTCTACACTCCTACCAGAAGATACCTTCACTCACTCCTACGGGTCTACACCCCTACCAGAAGATCCTTTCACTCACTCCTACGAGTCTACACTCCTACCAGAAGATCCCTTCACTCACTCCTACGGGTCTACACCCCTACCAGAAGATCCCTTCACTCACTCCTACGGGTCTACACCCCTACCAGAAGATCCCTTCACTCACTCCTACGGGTCTACACTCCTACCAGAAGATCCTTTCACTCACTCCTACGAGTCTACACCCCTACCAGAAGATCCTTTCACTCACTCCTACGGGTCTACACCCCTACCAGAAGATCCCTTCACTCACTCCTATGGGTCTACACCCCTACCAGAAGATCCCTTCACTCACTCCTACGGGTCTACACCCCTACCAGAAGATCCCTTCACTCACTCCTACGGGTCTACACCCCTACCAGAAGATCCCTTCACTCACTCCTACGGGTCTACACCCCTACCAGAAGATCCTTTCACTCACTCCTACGGGTCTACACCCCTACCAGAAGATCCTTTCACTCACTCCTACGGGTCTACACCCCTACCAGAAGATCCCTTCACTCACTCCTACGAGTCTACACCCCTACCAGAAGATCCCTTCACTCACTCCTACGGGTCTACACCCCTACTAGAAGATCCTTTCACTCACTCCTACGGGTCTGCACCCCTACCAGAAGATCCTTTCACTCACTCCTACGGGTCTACACCCCTACCAGAAGATCCCTTCACTCACTCCTACGGGTCTACACCCCTACCAGAAGATCCCTTCACTCACTCCTACGAGTCTACACCCCTACCAGAAGATCCCTTCACTCACTCCTACTAGAAGATCCTTTCACTCACTCCTACAAGTCTGCACCCCTACCAGAAGATCCTTTCACTCACTCCTACGAGTCTACACCCCTACCAGAAGATCCCTTCACTCACTCCTACGGGTCTACACCCCTACCAGAAGATCCCTTCACTCACTCCTACGAGTCTACACCCCTACCAGAAGATCCCTTCACTCACTCCTACTAGAAGATCCTTTCACTCACTCCTACAAGTCTGCACCCCTACCAGAAGATCCTTTCACTCACTCCTACGAGTCTACACCCCTACCAGAAGATCCCTTCACTCACTCCTACGGGTCTACACCCCTACCAGAAGATCCCTTCACTCACTCCTACAAGTCTGCACCCCTACCAGAAGATCCTTTCACTCACTCCTACGAGTCTACACCCCTACCAGAAGATCCCTTCACTCACTCCTACGGGTCTGCACCCCTACCAGAAGATCCCTTCACTCACTCCTACGAGTCTACACCCCTACCAGAAGATCCCTTCACTCACTCCTACGGGTCTACACCCCTACCAGAAGATCCTTTCACTCACTCCTACGAGTCTACACCCCTACCAGAAGATCCTTTCACTCACTCCTACGGGTCTACACCCCTACCAGAAGATCCTTTCACTCACTCCTACGGGTCTACACCCCTACCAGAAGATCCTTTCACTCACTCCTACGGGTCTACACCCCTACCAGAAGATCCTTTCACTCACTCCTACGAGTCTACACCCCTACCAGAAGATCCTTTTACTCACTCCTACGGGTCTACACCCCTACCAGAAGATCCTTTCACTCACTCCTACGAGTCTACACCCCTACCAGAAGCCATATCTTAAAAAACGTCAGTGTCATTGTTTTGTCTGAAGATGCACACCAAACGCACAAGGCACGTTTATAAAAGGGGACAATAACATTTATTTCTTCTTCTTCTTATCACCGCCCTAACGAGGGATAATTAGCCTAAAATGTTTATTTCTCACACTAATTTCAAAGTGTGCATGCAGTTTCTGATGAACTGGCAAAATACCTGCAAAATGTGGCGGTGTGGTTTCAAAATGCAGGTCTGACGTTAAATGTTAAAAAGACTATGTCGGTTTGCTTTGCCTCAAGATTCAAGTCCATATCAGAAGAACTAAATTTATGGATAAATGGGCATAAGATCCAGCAGGTCTCAGAATTCAAATACCTGGGCCTTGTTCTTGACTCTCAACTTAAATTTGATAATCATATTAAAAAAATCTGTCAAGTAGCCAAAGCAAATCTTTATACATTCAGACTGATCAGGGAATATCTACCGTTTCATGCTGCTCACACTTTTATACACGCCATGATCTTCTCGCATATGAGTTACTGCATCTGCTCATGGTCACAGGCTACCGTTACTACAGTTAAACCACTTCAAAAGATTTATAACAGAGCGGTTAAAATCCTAGATAGGAAGCCCATTAGGTCACATCATTGTGTTAGTCTGAGGAATTTAAATATGTTATCTTTTGCAAACTAAATTCTCTCTATTGAAGCTGATGCATAAATGTTTAAACCTAGTGAGTGCATAGTTGCTCTCAGGGCTGTGGGTTCAAGGACTAGAGGAGCTCAGAACGGGAACCGTCAGATCCCGAAATGTAAAACTTAATTTGGACAATCAGCTTTTTCTGTACAAGGCACTAAAGCCTGGAATTGTTTACCTAATGAACTGAAAGGAGAGTCAAACTGGGTCCTTTTCAAATTCAAACTTAAAGACTCTTTAATCAGAGGTCAGAAATGTGACCACTGACTGTCCACTGTTTTTATATTGTGTTATACTGTAGTACTATGTTTATTTTAACTAGGTATTGTTTAATTTTATGTAAAGGCCCACTAGGGACTAACATTGAGAATTAGCCTTGGCAAAAATGTTGTCGTATGGAACATGAGTGTATGTAACATACTTGTCCCTATTCAAATAAACTTGAAAAAAAAAGAAAAAGAAAAAAAAAGTCTCAAATTGTGCATGTTCTCCTTCAATGTTTATTAATCCATACAATTAAACAATTAAAGCCAATGAGGTCCAACGTGTTCTACAGAAGAAATAAATGCATTCAGGCTTGGAAAGACATTTTTGAAATGGGTATTACATTAGGCCTATATGATCACTTTTCATTTCATTTCATTTCATTTATTATTGTCATCCCAGGTGGGAAACTTGATTTGCAGTCAGGGCACAAAATGAAACATACATACATACAGTGATCAGAGTAACAACACAATACACAAAAAATACCCACACAGAAATAAAATTAAATTAAATGTACCCGTACATACAGTACACTATAAATAGGCCTTCCATAAAAAACAAACCACTCTCTAAATAAGAGGTTACCTGAAACTATTTAGCAGGGTTATTGCACAGGGAACAAAATAATATTTGCTCCTATTGCACTTGAATCGTGGAACTCTAAATCTACGACCTGAAGGAAGAATTTCAAACTTAGAATGTAGTGGATGGGTTTTGTAGTCTAGAATAGACCTGGACTTATGGAGAACATGCTGTTCAAAGATAGCAGTCAGGGGAGTCAGTGCAATCCCAATAACCTTACCAGCCACCTTCACAATGTTGTTTAGGTGGTTTTTATCTCTAATGTTCAAGTTTCCATACCATGCAATCATAGAAAAAGTAAAAACAGATTCAATAAAAGACTTATAAAACAAACACATCATTTTCTTATCAACATTAAAAACATTTAACTTCCTGAGGAAATACTGAAGTTGCTGACCCTTCTTACAAATTGCATCAGAATTTGCATCAAATTTCAAGTCACTATCAATTATTGTTACTAGATATTTATACTGTTCTACAACTTCAATACCGGTTCCTTTAATGAAGGTCTGAGACGGTGATTTGGATGATTTCTTTCTAAAATCTATAATCATATCCTTGGTCTTTGTAGTATTTAATTGGAGGAAGGCTTCATCACGCCATTCAACAAACTCATCTACCACCCGACCATGCTCAGATTCAGTCTTATTAAGCAAGCTGATGATAACTGTATCATCAGCAAATTTCAGGATCCCAGCAAACAAATGTAGGTTCTGGGAACGTTCTGGGAACGTTAGTTTTCGGTTCCCAGAACGTTCCTAGAACTTCCCCTTAAGGTTAGGGGAACATTCCCAGAACGTTCTCCTTACGTTATAAAAATGGAACCTAAAAATAACCTACATGGAACGTTCCTATAACGTTCTTGTTTGGTTCCCCAAAAAATAACCACATGGGACCATTCGGGAACGTTCTGTGTTTGCTGGGATGTGCTTGTCCACATGCTGGCTTCTACAGTCATTGGTGTAGAGAATATACAGGGGACAGGACACAGCCCTGAGGAGAGCCCGTGGAGGACGGACCGAGACAGACAACAGTTCAATGTCAGCTGACCTTATGGATGCCCTGATGGAGATATTATTGCACCACCGCTGATTTATGTATACACATACTCCCCCTCCTTGGGATTTCCCGTAGCGTTTGTATCCCTGTCCAGCCGAACAGGCGCACCAAAGCCGCTGATTGTCAGATCCGAGTCGGTATCTCTTGACGTAAGCCATGTCTCGCTGAGGGCCATGATGCAGGCATCTCTATATTCATGTAGATCGTTTGTATTAGCCTGTAACTCGTCGGTCTTATTTCTTAGTGATTGAACATTTGCAAGGATTATAGAGGGAAGCAGTTTTAATCTTTGTCGAACACCTCCTCTCTTCCCTCGTCTCCTCACCTTAGCCGGGTAAGTTCTCTTCCATTCGGGAGTCTTGTGCCTGGAGATCTTAAATCCTGAATGAGGGTATAATCCATCTGCATGTCCACATGGTTCGGGGCGTCCCATTGCATCAGGAACTCCCGAGAGTATTGTCTTGCTGGGCGTTGTGATTGAGATGTCGGACGCCGTGTATCCATATAATAGTCCAAAAAATAACCGGATAAATCATCTCCATAATGACTGTTTGCTCAAACAGAAGTTTTCCACGGTAAACAAAACCGGAAAAGAAAACAATACTTCTTTAACGACTTAAAACGGACAAAAACAACCAAACAAAACACGATACACACACCTGCTTAAGACTGCTTTAAGACCTCCCTTAAATTAAACTTAATATTAAGTAATATACACTGCTCTTTAAAAGTGATAAAGCAGCCTACACAATTATTTTCTCTGTTGTAGGTTTAACCATTGAACTAAAGCACCTGCAAAGAACTCAACAACAAAACACACCCTTTTCACTTATCTTTCAATGGAATATTTTCATAAAACTGCATGCTTAGGGAGGAATGCATTGTTGTATAAGTAGGTATATCCAGTTTGGTTAAAGATGGAATGTAATAATGAACAAACCCACTTAGAGTAACAACTATGTAGTTTGTGTCATGTGACTCGAAGCTTATAAAAACAGGGACTTTGAGGAGAGCAAGAGTTTATCAAGGGACTTACAGCTCAACCTGTGTGTAGGATATCACATCCAGATACACAATGGTTTGGGTGAGTATGAGTTAAATATTTATAATCATAATTAACCGTACAATATTTCTTAATTTTCTCAATTGAGCCTTTTTTTTTTTCTTGTGTATCATTTTAAAAACAATATGCAATAGGGTACTATAATAAATGCAAAAGTAAAGAATTGTACACCTTCAAATCTAACTTCGCTGAATTTAAGTTTTAGGATAGCATATAAAAACCCTTGATGTTGGCAAAAAGACACTTGTAGTGTAATTATTTAATTCCATCATTTTGGTCTTAATATGCATTACCGTTCAAAAGTATGGGTATAACCAGTGTGATTTGTTTCAATTTTTTTTTTTAAGAAATGCAATTTTGCAATTTTAAAGGATGCTATAAAATAACAGTTAACAGACACATTACTGTTTTCAACATTGATAATAATCATAAATGTTTCAATCATATTATCCTGATTTGTGAAGGATCATGTGACACTGAAGACTGGAGTAATGATGCTGAAACTCAGCTTTGATCACAGGAATAAATTACACTTCACTATATATGTTCAAACCATAATAATATATGTCTTTTTTAAAATAATTTTTAAATGCAGTAGGGCTGCACAATATTGGAAAAAAGTGTGATATTTATTATTTATTGCGATATGAAGACAATTTCACCAGATTACTTGAAAAGCTCTATTTGAAAAGAATTAATAATTCTAGAAAGATTATGTGATTTTGTAGTGGAATCTGCATAGAAAATAATAAACAAATTGCAAGCATAGATAAATATACAGTGATTATGTTATTCAGGTTAGCCTAATAGTATTTAGGGACAGGTCACATAACACTGCATAGTCTTCACTGTATACATTTAATATAAATGAATCTTTGTTAAATTGCTTTGTTAAAGCAAAAGTGATTTTCTATTTGTCTTTTGTTCTTTGATTATCATGAATGATGACTAAGACCCAACGCACAGATCCAATATAATCATTTATTTACGTGCCAGATTCAATGTTCAGTTCAATATTCTTTACCGTCAGGTTACAGTCACACTGTCACAGACTAAAACATTTTTAATGTATAAATTGACCAATAATAAAGCATAATAATTTGTTTTTCCTATGTTCAATTAAGTTAAGAAGTTCCATATAGGAAAGTACATTACAATTTTATATATTCAAGTCAAGTCCACTTTATTTATACGGCGCTTTTTACAACACAGAGTGTTGCTTTACAAAGATAACAGGAAAATAATGCAACAAAGTTTGCAAAGAATGCACAGTCCAGCTTTAAGGAAGTTCAGTGATGGTTCATTTATGTTGTAAAAAAGTTATTAATTTAGTTCAGATATATATATAGCCGCTCTGGAGAAACCGTGATGTCATCGTCCAGCTCAGTTCAGTTCTCATATAATGCTGTCAATGCAGAAGATCATTATTAATGTTGAATATTAAATGTCCCCAACTACGCAAGCCAAAAGGCGACAAAGGCAAAAAAAAACAAAAAAAAGAGGCAACATTCAATATATTCAACATATTCAATATTATCAATTTATATTATAATCATATATTATGATAATCATATATAGATATAATCATATATATATTGCTGCCACCCTGTGATGATATTGTGATACTGCCACCTTGTGGTGATATTGTGATACTGCCACCCTGTGGTGATATTGTGATACTGCCACCCTGTGGTGATATTGTGATACTGCCACCCTGTGGTGATATTGTGATACTGCCACCCAGTGGTGATATTGTGATACTGCCACCCAGTGGTGATATTGTGATACTGCCACCCTGTGGTGATATTGTGATACTGCCACCCAGTGGTGATATTGTGATACTGCCACCCAGTGGTGATATTGTGATACTGCCACCCTGTGGTGATATTGTGATACTGCCACCCAGTGGTGATATTGTGATACTGCCACCCAGTGGTGATATTGTGATACTGCCACCCTGTGGTGATATTGTGATACTGCCA
Organism: Semotilus atromaculatus; assembly: GCA_031834385.1. NCBI lineage: Eukaryota > Metazoa > Chordata > Actinopteri > Cypriniformes > Leuciscidae > Semotilus > Semotilus atromaculatus. Next base: position 1,392,255 of record JAULUF010000074.1, on the reverse strand, counting down.
CCCTGTGGTGATATTGTGATACTGCCACCCTGTGGTGATATTGTGATGCTGCCACCCAGTGGTGATATTGTGATACTGCCACCCAGTGGTGATATTGTGATACTGCCACCCAGTGGTGATATTGTGATACTGCCACCCAGTGGTGATATTGTGATACTGCCACCCTGTGGTGATATTGTGATACTGCCACCCAGTGGTGATATTGTGATACTGCCACCCAGTGGTGATATTGTGATACTGCCACCCAGTGGTGATATTGTGATAATGCCACCCTGTGGTGATATTGTGATACTGCCACCCTGTGGTGATATTGTGATACTGCCACCCTGTGGTGATATTGCACATTGCAATGTTGATGCTGAAATGATATCGTTCAGCCCTAAAATGCAGCCTTGGTGAGCAGAAGAGGCTTCTTTCAAAAACTTTTAAAATCTTACTGACTCCAAACTTCGAAATAGAACAGCAATTCTTCACTTGTTTTCTTGTTATTTATGAAAACTACTTTCAATCATAATGTGCACTGTACAAAATGACGAATCATCTTTGATATTCAGACAAAAAAGGAGTCATCAGTGGTTCCTGTGCTTGAAAGAGGGTTTTTGTAATGTATTTATAAGTTTTTGTTTCCCCACTGTCACTGACATGTCAAAATTGATCTTCTCAGGATGCATTTCCTTCTGTATTTTCTGATCTTATGTATTATATGTTTATAGGTGAGAGATTTGACAGCAACCAAGATGAGTAGAAAAGCACTGATCATTACAGTGTTAAGTTTAGGTCCGTAAGTTACTGATCATGAAAATTCTGTATTTCTCTTATTACTTATTTAAGGGTGACAAATGCTTCATGATGACTGATACTTTGATTTTTTTTTAAAGTATATTTTAGTGTGACTGCTCAAACTACAACAGAAACATCACCTGACACTGTAACAAATCAGCTAACTACAACAACAGCGGGCACTACAACTACTGAAACTACAACAGTTCAGCCAACTCATACATCACCTGACACTACAACTACTGAAACTACAACAGTTCAACCAACTCATACATCACCTGACACTACAACTACTGAAACTACAACAGTTCAGCCAACTCAAACATCACCTGACACTACAACTACTGAAACTACAACAGTTCAGCCAACTCATACATCACCTGACACTACAACTACTGAAACTACAACAGTTCAGCCAACTCATACATCACCTGACACTACAACTACTGAAACTACAACAGTTCAGCCAACTCAAACATCACCTGACACTACAACTACTGAAACTACAACAGTTCAACCAACTCATACATCACCTGACACTACAACTACTGAAACTACAACAGTTCAGCCAACTCAAACATCACCTGACACTACAACTACTGAAACTACAACAGTTCAACCAACTCAAACATCACCTGACACTACAACTACTGAAACTACAACAGTTCAGCCAACTCAAACATCACCTGACACTACAACTACTGAAACTAAAACAGTTCAACCAACTCAAACATCACCTGACACTACAACTACTGAAACTACAACAGTTCCGCCAACTCAAACATCACCTGACTCTACAACTACTGAAACTACAACAGTTCAGCCAACTCAAACATCACCTGACACTACAACTACTGAAACTACAACAGTTCAACCAACTCAAACATCACCTGACACTACAACTACTGGAACTACAACAGTTCAACCAACTCAAACATCACCTGACACTACAACTACTGAAACAACTACAGCTCAGCCAACTACAACAACAGCGGGCACTACAACTACTGAAACAACTACAGCTCAGCCAACTACAACAACAGCGGGCACTACAACTACTGAAACAACTACAGCTCAGCCAACTACAACAACAGCGGGCACTACAACTACTGAAACAACTACAGCTCAGCCAACTACAACAACAGCGGGCACTACAACTACTGAAACAACTACAGCTCAACCAACTACAACAACAGCGGGCACTACAACTACTGAAACCACTACAGCTCTGCCAACTTCAACATCAGCGGGCACTACAGCTACTGAAACCACTACAGCTCAGCCAACTACAACAACAGCGGGCACTACAACTACTGAAACCACTACAGCTCAGCCAACTTCAACATCACTGGGCACTACAACTACTGAAACAACTACAGCTCAGCCAACTACAACAACAGCGGGCACTACAACTACTGAAATCACTACAGCTCAGCCAACTACAACAACAGCGGGCACTACAACTACTGAAACCACTACAGCTCAGCCAACTTCAACAACAGCGGGCACTACAACTACTGAAATCACTACAGCTCAGCCAACTACAACAACAGCGGGCACTACAACTACTGAAATCACTACAGCTCAGCCAACTACAACAACAGCGGGCACGACAGCTACTGAAACCAGTACAGCTCAGTCAACTTCAACATCAGCGGGCACTACAACTACTGAAACCACTACAGCTCAGCCAACTTCAACAACAGCGGGCACTACAGCTACTGAAACCACTACAGCTCAGCCAACTTCAACATCAGCGGGCACTACAACTACTGAAACCACTACAGCTCAGCCAACTTCAACATCAGCGGGCACTACAACTACTGAAACAACTACAGCTCAGTCAACTTCAACATCAGCGGGCACTACAGCTACTGAAACCACTACAGCTCAGCCAACTACAACAACAGTGGGCACTACAACTACTGAAACCACTACAGCTCAGCCAACTACAACAACAGCGGGCACTACAAGTACTGAAACAACTACAGCTCAGCCAACTACAACAACAGCGGGCACTACAACTACTGAAATCACTACAGCTCAGCCAACTATAACAACAGCGGGCACTACAACTACTGAAACCACTACAGCTCAGCCAACTACAACAACAGCGGGCACTACAACTACTGAAACCACTACAGCTCAGCCAACTTCAACATCAGCGGGCACTACAACTACTGAAACAACTACAGCTCAGTCAACTTCAACATCAGCGGGCACTACAGCTACTGAAACAACTACAGCTCAGCCAACTACAACAACAGCGGGCACTACAACTACTGAAACCACTACAGCTCAGCCAACTACAACAACAGCGGGCACTACAACTACTGAAACCACTACAGCTCAGCCAACTACAACAACAGCGGGCACTACAACTACTGAAACCACTACAGCTCAGCCAACTACAACAACAGCGGGCACTACAACTACTGAAACCACTACAGCTCACCCAACTTCAACAACAGCGGGAACTACAACTACTGAAACCACTACAGCTCAGCCAACTACAACAACAGCGGGCACTACAACTACTGAAACCACTACAGCTCAGCCAACTACAACAACAGCGGGCACTACAACTACTGAAACCACTACAGCTCTGCCAACTTCAACATCAGCGGGCACTACAGCTACTGAAACCACTACAGCTCAGCCAACTACAACAACAGCGGGCACTACAACTACTGAAACTACTACAGCTCAGCCAACTACAACAACAGCGGGCACTACAACTACTGAAACCACTACAGCTCACCCAACTTCAACAACAGCGGGAACTACAACTACTGAAACCACTACAGCTCAGCCAACTACAACAACAGCGGGCACTACAACTACTGAAACCACTACAGCTCAGCCAACTACAACAACAGCGGGCACTGCAACTACTGAAACCACTACAGCTCAGCCAACTACAACAACAGCGGGCACTACAACTACTGAAACTACTACAGCTCAGCCAACTACAACAACAGCGGGCACTGCAACTACTGAAACCACTACAGCTCAGCCAACTACAACAACAGCGGGCACTACAACTACTGAAACTACTACAGCTCAGCCAACTACAACAACAGCGGGCACTACAACTACTAAAACCACTACAGCACAGCCAACTACAACAACAGCGGGCACTACAACTACTGAAACCACTACAGCTCACCCAACTACAACAACAGCGGGCACTACAACTACTGAAACCACTACAGCTCAGCCAACTACAACATCAGCGGGCACTACAGCTACTGAAACAACTACAGCTCAGCCAACTTCAACATCAGCGGGCACTACAGCTACTGAAACCACTACAGCTCAGCCAACTTCAACATCAGCGGGCACTACAGCTACTGAAACCACTACAGCTCAGCCAACTACAACAACAGCGGGCACTACAGCTACTGAAACAACTACAGCTCAGCCAACTTCAACATCAGCGGGCACTACAGCTACTGAAACCACTACAGCTCAGCCAACTTCAACAACAGCGGGAACTACAACTACTGAAACCACTACAGCTCAGCCAACTTCAACAACAGCGGGAACTACAACTACTGAAACCACTACAGCTCAGCCAACTACAACAACAGCGGGCACTACAACTACTGAAACCACTACAGCTCAGCCAACTTCAACAACAGCGGGAACTACAACTACTGAAACCACTACAGCTCAGCCAACTACAACAACAGCGGGCACTACAACTACTGAAACCACTACAGCTCACCCAACTTCAACAACAGCGGGAACTACAACTACTGAAACCACTACAGCTCAGCCAACTACAACAACAGCGGGCACTACAACTACTGAAACCACTACAGCTCAGCCAACTTCAACAACAGCGGGCACTACAACTACTGAAACCACTACAGCTCAGCCAACTACAACAACAGCGGGCACTACAACTACTGAAACCACTACAGCTCAGCCAACTACAACAACAGCGGGCACTACAACTACTGAAACCACTACAGTTCAGCCAACTTCAACAACAGCGGGCACTACAACTACTGAAACCACTACAGCTCAGCCAACTTCAACATCAGCGGGCACTACAGCTACTGAAACCACTACAGCTCACCCAACTTCAACAACAGCGGGAACTACAACTACTGAAACCACTACAGCTCAGCCAACTACAACAACAGCGGGCACTACAACTACTGAAACAACTACAGCTCAGCCAACTTCAACATCAGCGGGCACTACAGCTACTGAAACCACTACAGCTCAGCCAACTACAACAACAGCGGGCACTACAACTACTGAAACCACTACAGCTCACCCAACTTCAACAACAGCGGGAACTACAACTACTGAAACCACTACAGCTCAGCCAACTACAACAACAGCGGGCACTACAACTACTGAAACCACTACAGCTCAGCCAACTTCAACAACAGCGGGCACTACAACTACTGAAACCACTACAGCTCAGCCAACTACAACAACAGCGGGCACTACAACTACTGAAACCACTACAGCTCAGCCAACTACAACAACAGCGGGCACTACAACTACTGAAACCACTACAGTTCAGCCAACTTCAACAACAGCGGGCACTACAACTACTGAAACCACTACAGCTCAGCCAACTTCAACATCAGCGGGCACTACAGCTACTGAAACCACTACAGCTCAGCCAACTTCAACATCAGCGGGCACTACAGCTACTGAAACCACTACAGCTCAGCCAACTTCAACATCAGCAGGCACTACAACTACTGAAACCACTACAGCTCAGCCAACTACAACAACAGCGGGCACTACAACTACTGAAACCACTACAGCTCAGCCAACTTCAACAACAGCGGGCACTACAGCTACTGAAACCACTACAGCTCAGCCAACTTCAACATCAGCAGGCACTACAACTACTGAAACCACTACAGCTCAGCCAACTTCAACATCAGCGGGCACTACAACTACTGAAACAACTACAGCTCAGCCAACTACAACATCAGCGGGCACTACAGCTACTGAAACTACTACAGCTCAGCCAACTTCAACATCAGCGGGCACTACAGCTACTGAAACAACTACAGCTCAGCCAACTTCAACAACAGCGGGCACTACAGCTACTGAAACCACTACAGCTCTGCCAACTTCAACATCAGCGGGCACGACAACTACAGATGCTGCAACTACAACTTCTTCCCCTCTAACCGCAACAACAACACAACTTACTTCTACAACTGAAGCAATAGTCACAACTCCTTTAACTTCTACAGTTCTAGTTAGGTTTACCAGCAATGAAGATTTTGTGTCTGCACTGTCAAATTCATCATCAGAAGAATTTAAATCCAGAGAAAGCAAAGTTATAAAGGAGGTAAGCTGTATGATAAATATTTAAGGCACATGCAATTTTCATCGCAAATGAAATATTAACATTCTTTCATTTTAATGTATTAAGCATTTTATTTTGGACCCTAATATAAGTATTAGTGTAAACTATTTGCACCCAACATATGTAATGTGTTCTATTTTATTTGCGGTATTTTAATAATTTCTAGTCTAGATTTTACTTTCACTACTTGGTGCAACGTAAACTGGGTAAACCCAGCTTGATCTGCAGCCGATTTGATTTTGCCCTACAGCTCAGGCTGGAAACCTATTCTTTTATCTTGCTTCCGTTACAATTTTGAGAGAACCAATCACAAACTGGCTTATCCACCTGGCGCCCTATTGGCAGGTTTAATCCAATCCAATTCCTTTTATCCTCTCAACGATGCTCAATGGCTACTTTTTGATTTAGCAAACAAATCGCTCGAGCGGGTGTAAATACCACTTTCAAGTTTTTTTTTTTTGCACAACCTGCAAAAATCGCTTGATGCCATTGCTGCTTCTGAAAACCACTGATCAATGCTAAAAACCAACACGTTTATTGACACGTTTCCTGCCTGGAGTTTTTGCTGCAAAGTACGTCACCCGGATCGTTGGTCTGATTGGTTGAAGGACTATCCAATTGCGTATAGAGTCATTTGAACTATGCCCGTTGATCACGCCTTTTGTGCAGTAGAAAATAAAAAGCAGACTCCCCAGACCAATGTTCAACCTTAAAAGATTGAGCTTGGTCTGGTGATAGCCGTACTAGGTTCAACGGATAACAAAACTCACAGTTTGAATCATATTGCGTTTTTTGAGTCACGGCCCACGGATGGAATAAATTTATGGATCAGCAAAAAAAAAAAGGTGTTGAGTTAGGTTGAGTTAGGTAAATGCACACAAACATGAAGATGAAGGTAATATGTAGTCTTTTAATAAATCCACAGGTAAATCCATACAAGGAGATCCATGTTCTACGATCAACTTAGGCTACCAATGCTTTTGGGAAACGCAGCCATGGCTAAGAGTTGAAGCAGTCTATCCTAAGTTAAATTCATTGTGGAAGACTTAAGTGATAAAGAGATTGATCATTAAAAACCCCTCACTGGTCACTCGGGTGGTCTAGGATACAGGGATACAGAGGGGAAAAAACTAAATTCCTACTACAAATGGTTCAAAAGTTTAATAAATACAAAAAACAAGTGAATAAATAACAACAGAAATAATAAGCAACAACACCAGAAAAAACTATACAAACAAATTTAAAGTGCCCTATTATGCTTTTTAGAGTATTGCCATACATGCAGTGTGTAATAGAGCTGTTTGTGAATGTAAAAGCTCTGCAAAGTTCAAAGTGCAGATAAATTGAGTTTTCGTCTACTAAACGAAAGACTTGATTCTGAACTGCCTGAAATGGGTTGTAAGTAATTCCAGTCTCACTTCCTGCTGAACCCACGTAGGTTTGTAACTAATTAGCATAATGCCAGCCTGTGGTCTTGATTGGCCTTGATTGGATAAAATCCACGCCATTGTAACGGTTCGTATCACAGTGTATCAAGAGCTGAGGAAGAGCTGGAATTCAGATATGCTAATAGGCGTTTTGTTTCCAATGCACACTGTAAGCGTTAGACCAATCACAGCAGAGTGGGCCATCTGACCAATCAGTGCAGAGTAGGCTTGCAAAAAGGAAGGGTTTAGAGAGACTACATTTTCAAACAAACTGTTTTCAGGCTCTTTGAGAAATGAGGTGATGTGCAATGTATATTATGTAAAATTAATGTGTGTTTTTTTAACCTAAAATAGAATAACAGGTGCACTTTAAGGTACAACGTTGAACAAGAACAAGAACTAAAGAGTAGACTATTACAGTAAATGTTAATATGCACTAAAATTTGGAAACAATGACTGCACATTATGTAAAAACATATGAATGACCACCAAATGTCTTTCATGTTGTAGGTTTTTGACTGACCTTAAAATTTGTAACTAAATGTTGAACCTGACATTGTGAATCTCTTTTCCACAGATTAAGCCAATCTTTGAAAGTACATTCGGTAGCTCCTTCGTTGAATTGAAAGTTATTTCGTTCCGGTGGGTATTTCTTTCCTTATAATAAGAATACATTTCACTTTTGGAAAACATAAATGGCTACAGTCTAGACAAATGTTGTAATTATTCAGTGATATTTTGGAACGAGCAAGGAGTCTTATAAAAGAAGATGTGCACCACACACAGATCTGATCCCATCATTATCGAGTCAATCTGGAATTACATGTGTTACGATCCCTGGTCTAGGTCAGGGGGTAACATAAACAACACCAATTCCTCTAGTTAACTTGAGTTTATTGTTATTTCCTGCTCTCTAGTTTGTTTTACTGGTACACTAAGGCAAAAGATATCAGCAAATGTTTTTGAATCATCTATATTTTGTTATTAACAGCATTTGACAGATTTGTGTAAAACCACAAGATAACAATAATAGCTGCATGAACACTTCACCATTATGCCTACGAGAGTTTGTGCACTAAATCTTACATTTAAAAAAATGAAAATGACTCTTTCTCTTCCCCATCCCTTCTGTAGTGCTGGATCAATCGTCACTGAAATGGGTGTAACATTTAGAACCGTACCCAGTGCAGATAATATATCCGATGCAATTTTAAATGGCAACACCACTCTTAATATCACCAGTGTTGTGGGTAAGTCAAACAAGCAATATCATTCAAAACGGTTTGGAATGCTTTATGTTACTCTTTATTGTTACTAAACTATAGTTGTTTGCATTTGTTGTTTATTTTTTATGGATTTTGATGAAGCTTAATAGTTTTCTCAACTGTTTTCTCCAACATCAGCGAACACAACTACTGAAACCACTACAGCTCAGCCAACTTCAACATCAGCGGGCACCACAGCTACTGAAACAACTACAGCTCAGCCAACTTCAACAACAGCGGGCACTACAGCTACTGAAACCACTACAGCTCAGCCAACTTCAACAACAGCGGGCACTACAGCTACTGAAACCACTACAGCTCAGCCAACTTCAACATCAGCGGGCACTACAGCTACTGAAACCACTACAGCTCAGCCAACTACAACAACAGCGGGCACTACAGCTACTGAAACCACTACAGCTCAGCCAACTTCAACATCAGCGGGCACTACAGCTACTGAAACCACTACAGCTCAGCCAACTTCAACAACAGCGGGCACTACAGCTACTGAAACCACTACAGCTCAGCCAACTTCAACATCAGCGGGCACTACAACTACTGAAACAACTACAGCTCAGCCAACTACAACAACAGCGGGCACTACAGCTACTGAAACAACTACAGCTCAGCCAACTGCAACATCAGCGGGCACTACAGCTACTGAAACCACTACAGCTCAGCCAACTACAACATCAGTGGGCACTACAGCTACTGAAACCACTACAGCTCAGCCAACTTCAACAACAGCGGGCACTACAGCTACTGAAACAACTACAGCTCAGCCAACTTCAACATCAGCGGGCACTACAGCTACTGAAACCACTACAGCTCAGCCAACTTCAACAACAGCGGGCACTACAGCTACTGAAACAACTACAGCTCAGCCAACTTCAACATCAGCGGGCACTACAGCTACTGAAACCACTACAGCTCAGCCAACTTCAACAACAGCGGGCACTACAGCTACTGAAACAACTACAGCTCAGCCAACTTCAACAACAGCGGGCACTACAGCTACTGAAACAACTACAGCTCAGCCAACTTCAACAACAGCGGGCACTACAGCTACTGAAACAACTACAGCTCAGCCAACTTCAACATCAGCGGGCACTGCAGCTACTGAAACAACTACAGCTCAGCCAACTACAACAACAGCGGGCACTACAGCTACTGAAACCACTACAGCTCAGCCAACTTCAACATCAGCGGGCACTACAACTACTGAAACAACTACAGCTCAGCCAACTTCAACAACAGCGGGCACTACAGCTACTGAAACAACTACAGCTCAGCCAACTACAACAACAGCGGGCACTACAGCTACTGAAACAACTACAGCTCAGCCAACTACAACAACAGTGGGCACTACAGCTACTGAAACCACTACAGCTCAGCCAACTTCAACAACAGCGGGCACTACAGCTACTGAAACAACTACAGCTCAGCCAACTTCAACATCAGCGGGCACTACAGCTACTGAAACAACTACAGCTCAGCCAACTACAACAACAGCGGGCACTACAGCTACTAAAACAACTACAGCTCAGTCAACTTCAACATCAGCGGGCACTACAGCGACTGAAACAACTACAGCTCAGCCAACTACAACAACAGCGGGCACTACAGCTACTGAAACCACTACAGCTCAGCCAACTTCAACATCAGCGGGCACTACAACTACTGAAACCACTACAGCTCAGCCAACTTCAACATCAGCGGGCACTACAGCTACTGAAACAACTACAGCTCAGCCAACTACAACAACAGCGGGCACTACAGCTACTGAAACAACTACAGCTCAGTCAACTTCAACATCAGCGGGCACTACAGCTACTGAAACAACTACAGCTCAGCCAACTTCAACAACAGCGGGCACTACAGCTACTGAAACAACTACAGCTCAGCCAACTTCAACAACAGCGGGCACTACAGCTACTGAAACAACTACAGCTCAGCCAACTACAACAACAGCGGGCACTACAGCTACTGAAACCACTACAGCTCAGCCAACTTCAACATCAGCGGGCACTACAGCTACTGAAACAACTACAGCTCAGTCAACTTCAACAACAGCGGGCACTACAGCTACTGAAACAACTACAGCTCAGCCAACTTCAACAACAGCGGGCACTACAGCTACTGAAACCAGTACAGCTCAGTCAACTTCAACAACAGCGGGCACTACAGCTACTGAAACCACTACAGCTCAGTCAACTTCAACATCAGCGGGCACTACAGCTACTGAAACAACTACAGCTCAGCCAACTTCAACATCAGCGGGCACTACAGCTACTGAAACAACTACAGCTCAGCCAACTACAACAACAGCGGGCACTACAGCTACTGAAACAACTACAGCTCAGCCAACTTCAACATCAGCGGGCACTACAGCTACTGAAACAACTACAGCTCAGCCAACTTCAACAACAGCGGGCACTACAGCTACTGAAACAACTACAGCTCAGCCAACTTCAACAACAGCGGGCACTACAGCTACTGAAACCACTACAGCTCAGCCAACTTCAACAACAGCGGGCACTACAGCTACTGAAACCACTACAGCTCAGCCAACTTCAACAACAGCGGGCACGACAGCTACTGAAACCACTACAGCTCAGCCAACTTCAACATCAGCGGGCACTACAGCTACTGAAACAACTACAGCTCAGCCAACTTCAACAACAGCGGGCACTACAGCTACTGAAACAACTACAGCTCAGCCAACTTCAACATCAGCGGGCACTACAGCTACTGAAACAACTACAGCTCAGCCAACTTCAACATCAGCGGGCACTACAGCTACTGAAACAACTACAGCTCAGCCAACTTCAACAACAGCGGGCACTACAGCTACTGAAACAACTACAGCTCAGCCAACTTCAACAACAGCGGGCACTACAGCTACTGAAACCACTACAGCTCAGCCAACTTCAACATCAGCGGGCACTACAGCTACTGAAACAACTACAGCTCAGCCAACTACAACATCAGCGGGCACTACAGCTACTGAAACCACTACAGCTCAGCCAACTTCAACAACAGCGGGCACTACAGCTACTGAAACAACTACAGCTCAGCCAACTTCAACATCAGCGGGCACTACAGCTACTGAAACAACTACAGCTCAGCCAACTACAACAACAGCGGGCACTACAGCTACTGAAACCACTACAGCTCAGCCAACTTCAACATCAGCGGGCACTACAGCTACTGAAACAACTACAGCTCAGCCAACTTCAACATCAGCGGTCACTACAGCTACTGAAACAACTACAACTCAGCCAACTTCAACAACAGCGGGCACTACAGCTACTGAAACCACTACAGCTCAGCCAACTTCAACATCAGCGGGCACTACAGCTACTGAAACCACTACAGCTCAGCCAACTTCAACAACAGCGGGCACTACAACTACTGAAACAACTACAGCTCAGCCAACTTCAACAACAGCGGGCACTACAGCTACTGAAACTACTACAGCTCAGCCAACTTCAACATCAGCGGGCACTACAGCTACTGAAACAACTACAGCTCAGCCAACTTCAACATCAGCGGGCACTACAGCTACTGAAACTACTACAGCTCAGCCAACTTCAATAACAGCGGGCACTACAGCTACTGAAACCACTACAGCTCAGCCAACTTCAACAACAGCGGGCACTACAGCTACTGAAACTACTACAGCTCAGCCAACTTCAACATCAGCGGGCACTACAGCTACTGAAACAACTACAGCTCAGCCACCTTCAACATCAGCGGGCACTACAGCTACGGAAACCACTACAGCTCAGCCAACTTCAACATCAGCGGGCACTACAGCTACTGAAACCACTACAGCTCTGCCAACTTCAACAACAGCGGGCACTACAGCTACTGAAACCACTACAGCTCAGCCAACTTCAACATCAGCGGGCACTACAGCTACTGAAACCACTACAGCTCAGCCAACTTCAACATCAGCGGGCACTACAGCTACTGAAACCACTACAGCTCTGCCAACTTCAACAACAGCGGGCACTACAGCTACTGAAACCACTACAGCTCAGCCAACTTCAACATCAGCGGGCACTACAGCTACTGAAACAACTACAGCTCTGCCAACTTCAACATCAGCGAGCACTACAGCTACTGAAACCACTACAGCTCAGCCAACTTCAACATCAGCGGGCACTACAGCTACTGAAACCACTACAGCTCTGCCAACTTCAACATCAGCGGGCACTACAGCTACTGAAACCACTACAGCTCTGCCAACTTCAACATCAGTGGGCACTACAGCTACTGAAACCACTACAGCTCAGCCAACTTCAACATCAGCGGCCACTACAGCTACTGAAACCACTACAGTTCAGCCAACTTCAACATCAGCAGGCACTACAGCTACTGAAACCACTACAGCTCTGCCAACTTCAACAACAGCGGGCACTACAGCTACTAAAACCACTACAGTTCAGCCAACTTCAACATCAGCAGGCACTACAGCTACTGAAACCACTACAGCTCAGCCAACTTCAACATCAGCGGGCACTACAGCTACTGAAACCACTACAGTTCAGCCAACTTCAACATCAGCGGGCACTACAGCTACTGAAACAACTACAGCTCAGCCAACTTCAACAACAGCGGGCACTACAGCTACTGAAACCACTACAGCTCAGCCAACTTCAACAACAGCGGGAACTACAACTACTGAAACCACTACAGCTCATCCAACTACAACATCAGCGGGCACTACAACTACTGAAACCACTACAGCTCAGCCAACTTCAACATCAGCGGGCACTACAACTACTGAAACCACTACAGCTCAGCCAACTTCAACATCAGCGGGCACTACAACTACTGAAACCACTACAGCTCAGCCAACTTCAACATCAGCGGGCACTACAGCTACTGAAACCACTACAGCTCAGCCAACTTCAACATCAGCGGGCACTACAGCTACTGAAACCACTACAGCTCAGCCAACTTCAACAACAGCGGGAACTACAACTACTGAAACCCCTACAGCTCAGCCAACTACAACAACAGCGGGAACTACAACTACTGAAACCACTACAGCTCAGCCAACTTCAACATCAGCGGGCACTACAGCTACTGAAACCACTACAGCTCAGCCAACTTCAACAACAGCGGGCACTACAGCTACTGAAACCACTACAGCTCAGCCAACTTCAACATCAGCGGGCACTACAGCTACTGAAACCACTACAGCTCAGCCAACTTCAACAACAGCGGGAACTACAACTACTGAAACCCCTACAGCTCAGCCAACTACAACAACAGCGGGAACTACAACTACTGAAACCACTACAGCTCAGCCAACTTCAACATCAGCGGGCACTACAGCTACTGAAACCACTACAGCTCAGCCAACTTCAACAACAGCGGGCACTACAGCTACTGAAACCACTACAGCTCAGCCAACTTCAACAACAGCGGGAACTACAACTACTGAAACCACTACAGCTCAGCCAACTTCAACAACAGCGGGAACTACAACTACTGAAACCACTACAGCTCAGCCAACTTCAACATCAGCGGGCACTACAGCTACTGAAACCACTACAGCTCAGCCAACTTCAACAACAGCGGGCACTACAGCTACTGAAACCACTACAGCTCAGCCAACTTCAACAACAGCGGGAACTACAACTACTGAAACCCCTACAGCTCAGCCAACTTCAACAACAGCGGGAACTACAGCTACTGAAACCACTACAGCTCAGCCAACTTCAACAACAGCGGGAACTACAACTACTGAAACCACTACAGCTCAGCCAACTTCAACAACAGCGGGAACTACAGCTACTGAAACCACTACAGCTCAGCCAACTTCAACAACAGCGGGAACTACAACGACTGAAACCACTACAGCTCATCCAACTACAACATCAGCGGGCACTACAACTACAGACGTTGCAACTACAACTTCTTCCCCTCTAACCGCAACGACAACACAACTTACTTCTACAACTGAAGCAATAGTCACAACTCCTTTAACTTCTACAGTTCTAGTTAGGTTTACCAGCAATGAAGATTTTGTGTCTGCACTGTCAAATTCATCATCAGAAGAATTTAAATCCAGAGAAAGCAAAGTTATAAAGGAGGTAAGCTGTATGATAAATATTTAAGGCACATGCAATTTTCATCGCAAATGAAATATTAACATTCTTTCATTTTAATGTATTAAGCATTTTATTTTGGACCCTAATATAAGTATTAGTGTAAACTATTTGCACCCAACATATGTAATGTGTTCTATTTTATTTGCGGTATTTTAATAATTTCTAGTCTAGATTTTACTTTCACTACTTGGTGCAACGTAAACTGGGTAAACCCAGCTTGATCTGCCGCCGATTTGATTTTGCCCTACAGCTCAGGCTGGAAACCTATTCTTTTATCCACCTGGCGCCCTATTGGCAGGTTTAATCCAATCCAATTCCTTTTATCCTCTCAACGATGCTCAATGGCTACTTTTTGATTTAGCAAACAAATCGCTCGAGCGGGTGTAAATACCACTTTCAAGTTTTTTTTTTTGCACAACCTGCAAAAATCGCTTGATGCCATTGCTGCTTCTGAAAACCACTGATCAATGCTAAAAACCAACACGTTTATTGACACGTTTCCTGCCTGGAGTTTTTGCTGCAAAGTACGTCACCCGGATCGTTGGTCTGATTGGTTGAAGGACTATCCAATTGCGTATAGAGTCATTTGAACTATGCCCGTTGATCACGCCTTTTGTGCAGTAGAAAATAAAGAGCAGACTCCCCAGACCAATGTTCAACCTTAAAAGATTGAGCTTGGTCTGGTGATAGCCAGACTAGGTGCAACGGATAACAAAACTCACAGTTTGAATCATATTGCGGTTTTTGAGTCACGGCCCACGGATGGAATACATTTATGGATCAGCAAAAAAGGTTTTGAGTCAGGTTGAGTTAGATAAATGCACACAAACATGAAGATGAAGGTAATATGTAGTCTTTGAATAAATCCATACAAGGAGATCCATGTTCTACGATCAACTTAGGCTACCAATGCTTTTGGGAAACGCAGCCATGGCTAAGAGTTGAAGCAGTCCATCCTAAGTTAAATTCATTGTGGAAGACTTAAGTGATAAAGACATTGATCATTAAAAACCCCTCACTGGTCACTCGGGTGGTCTAGGATACAGGGATACAGAGGGGAAAAAACTAAATTCCTACACCAAATGGTTCAAAAGTTATGAGCTAAAAAAACAAGTGAATAAACAACAACACCAGAAAAAACTATATACAAACAAATGTAAAGTGCCCCATTATGCTTTTTAGAGTATTGCCATACATGCAGTGTGTAATAGAGCTGTTTGTGAATGTAAAAGCTCTGCAAAGTTCAAAGTGCAGATAAATTGAGTTTTCGTCTACTAAACGAAAGACTTGATTCTGAACTGCCTGAAATGGGTTGAAAGAAATTCCAGTCTCACTTCCTGCTGAACCCGCGTAGGTTTGTAACTAATTAGCATAATGCCAGCCTGTGGTCTTGATTGGCTGAACAGCGTCTCTTTGCCCCCCCCCCCTTAAACACTGTAGTTTATCTGAGACTGAGAGAGTTTGGTTCGTGTTGTTCATGTCCAGAAGACGCTACCAAAGCAAATCCACTTTGATGAGATTGTTACGGTAAAATCCACGCCATTGTAACGGTTCGTATCACTGTGTATCAAGAGCTGAGGAAGAGCTGGAATTCAGATATGCTAATAGGCGCTTTGTTTCGAATGCACACTGTAAGCGTTAGACCAATCACAGCAGAGTGGGCCATCTGACCAATCAGTGCAGAGTAGGCTTGCAGAAAGGAAGGGTTTAGAGAGACTACATTTTCAAACAAACTGTTTTCAGGCTCTTTGAGAAATGAGGTGATGTGCAATGTATATTATGTGAAAATAATGTGTTTTTTGACACATTAATTTTTTTTTTTAAATAGACCTTAAAATAGAATAACAGGTGCACTTTAAGGTACACCATTGAACAAGAACTAAAGAGTAGACTATTACAGTAAATGTATGCACTTAAATTTGTAAATAATAACTGCACATTATGTAAAAAAAGAATGAATGACCACCAAATGTCTTTCATGTTGTAGATTTTTAACTGTGGTTAAAATTTGTAACTAAATGTTGAACCTGACATTGTAAATCTCTTTTCCACAGATTAAGCCAATCTTTGAAAGTACATTCGGTAGCTCCTTCGTTGAATTGAAAGTTATTTTGTTCCGGTGGGTATTTCTTTCTTTATAATAAGAATACAATTCCTTTTTGTAAATCAAATGTTTTTTTGCTTTAGTGGACAAGTTAGAAATAACCATTTTAGATTTCCAAACATTCCTATTACAAATGTTGTAATAATTCAGTAATATTTTGGAACGAGCAAGGAGTCTTATAACAGAAGATGTGCACCATACACAGATCTGATCCCACCATTATCATTTCAATCTGGAATTACATGGAAGACACAGAAACAACTGAGGCTAAACCCATACATTCATAGAAGAACTATGCCAACTCCTCCTTAAGATGCTTGGAACAACCAACCTTAAAAACTCCTAGGAAAGAGTTGTTTTGAAGGCGAAGTGTGGTCACACCAAACAATGACTTGATTCGCTTAATAGACATTAAACAGAGCAGTAATTTCCTGGCAGGTTGTTTCAGCATCTTGGAAAGGCTTTCACAGTTATATGGATGTTGGCTTTAGTCTTAATTGCTTGTGTGTCTTCATGTAATCCCAGAAGGATTTAATAATGTGCGAGATGAGATCTCAGTGTGGACTGTACCATCAGTTGTTGGGCTCCTTATTTATAAAACATGTCAAGAAAGTAAATCTAAAATAAATCATTTGTAAATCTAAAATTCTACTGGTACACTAAGGCAAAAGAAATCAGCAACTGTCATATGTTTTTGAATAATCTATATTTTGTTATTATCAGCATCTGACTGACTTACATAAAACCACAAAATAACAATAATAGCTGCATGAACACTTCACCATTATGCCTATGAGAGTTTGTGCACTAAATCTTACATAAAAAAAAAAAAATTACAATGACTCTTTCTCTTCCCCATCTCTTCTGTAGTGCTGGATCAATCATCACTGACATGGATGTAACATTTAGAACAGTACCCAGTGAAAATAATATATCCGTTGCCCTTGTAAATGGCAACACCACTCTAAATATCACCAGTGTTGTGGGTAAGTCAAACAAGCAATGTCATTCAAAAGGTTTGGAATGCCTTATGTTACTCTTTATTGTTACTAAACTATAGTTGTTTGTAGTTGTTGTTTATACAATATTTTTTATGGATTTTACTGAATATTAATAGTTTTCTCAACTGTTATTTTAAATAACTTTATTCTTCAAATTATCCAAACTCCCAACAGTAAATCCACTCAACACGACTACAACCACAATCAGCCCTATTACAAATACAACTACAACCAGCCCTACTACAAATACAACTACAACCAGTCCTACTACAAATACAACTACAATCAGCCCTACTACAAATACAACTACAACCAGCCCTACTACAAATACAACTACAACCAGCCCTACTACAAATACAACTACAACCAGCCCTACTACAAATACAACTACAACCAGCCCTACTACAAATACAAGCACAACCAGCCCTACTACAAATACAACTACCACCAGCCCTACTACAAATACAACAATCAGCCCTACTACAACTACAACCAGTCCTACTACAAATACAACTACAATCAGCCCTACTACAAATACAACTACAACCAGTCTTACTACAAATACAACTACAACCAGCCCTACTACAAATACAACTACAACCAGCCCTACTACAAATACAACTACAATCAGCCCAACTACAAATACAACTACAACCATCCCTACTACAAATACAACTACAACCAGTCCTACTACAAATACAACTACAACCAGTCTTACTACAAATACAACTACAACCAGCCCTACTACAAATACAACTACAACCAGCCCTACTACAAATACAACTACAATCAGCCCAACTACAAATACAACTACAACCATCCCTACTACAAATACAACTACAACCAGTCCTACTACAAATACAACTACAATCAGTCCTACTACAAATACAACTACAATCAGCCCTACTACAAATACAACCAGCCCTACTACAAATACAACCACAGCCAGCCCTACTACAAATACAACTACAATCAGCCCTACTACAAATACAACTACAACCAGCCCTACTACAAATACAACCACAGCCAGCCCTACTACAAATACAACTACAACCAGCCCTACTACAAATACAACTACCACCAGCCCTACTACAAATACAACCAGCCCTACTACAAATACAACCACAACCAGTCCTACTACAAATACAACAACCAGTCTTACTACAAATACAACTACAACCAGCCCTACTACAAATACAACTACAACCAGCCCTACTACAAATACAACTACCACCAGCCCTACTACAAATACAACCAGCCCTACTACAAATACAACTACAACCAGCCCTACTACAAATACAACAATAATCAGCCCTATTACAAATACAACTACAACCAGCCCTATTACAAATACAACTACAACCAGCCCTACTACAAATACAACAACCAGCCCTACTACAAATACAACAATAACCAGCCCTATTACAAATACAACTACAACCAGCCCTACTACAAATACAACTAAAACCAGCCCTACTACAAATACAACTACCACCAGCCCTACTACAAATACAACCACAACCAGCCCTATTACAAATACAACCACAACCAGCCCTATTACAAATATAACTACAACCAGCCCTATTACAAATATAACTACAACCAGCCCTACTACAAATACAACTACAACCAGCCCTACTACAAATACAATTATAACCACAACCAGCCCTACTACAAATACAACTACAACTCTTCCTACTACAACTACAACCAAACCAACCATCACCACCACACAAACAACAACAACAACACCCACCACCACCACCACCACCACACTACCGCCACGTCCTCGGCCATCAGTAGCCATACAGATTGTCATTATATTTCCATTTGTTCCACAACTTGAAAACCCACAAAGTTCAGAATTTAAGATCCTAGCCATACGGGTAGAGATTGCGGTAAGTTTCAAATGGCAGAACATCCATCCATTCTTCAAAACTGCTTATCTTCTGTAGAACTATGTTATATATATATATATATATATATATGTGTGTGTGTGTGTGTGTGTGTGTATATATGTGTGTGTGTGTGTGTGTGTGTGTGTGTTTGTGTGGTAACATTTGAAAAGATAAAAATATGAAGTATTTAAAAAATATTTCATGATTTTAAAAGCTTACATTTTTATTTTTTTTATTTTTTAAACATTCCTAAAATTGACTCACTATTTTTACAGTTTGATGATGTCTATAAAAAAAAGTATGGGGAACGTTTCATCAAGACCATCGTGATTCGTTTCATGTAAGTTAGAAGTTTGCCTCATTAATTAAATTATTTCTTTATTAAATTTGCTTGGGATGCACGATATATCGACCACCATATCGGTGGTCATAAAATAACATAAAATATGTTAAATGTTTATGTTATCGTAATCGGCCCGATAAGAAAATTTGGCCGATATATTAAAGCAATTAAATTATGTATTATTTCCTTCAGCTGAGACTCTTGAGCACTGTTCACAGAAGATGAGCACTGTTCAACATGATGGTTTTGAATTGCTTAAAATATGATCGGAATCACTTCAAAAAATAAAATACAGTTCACTGCAACATGTGCAGCACAAATCTGTCATATCGGCTAAAATAAAATTATAAGAACATCATAATTCTGTGTTTGGGACGTGGCTTTTGATGGTGGGACATTTGTTTTTGTAATCAGGCTCTCAAACATTATATAAAAATTTGTATTCAGATTTATCAGCCAATATATCGGTTATCGGCTTTCAAATATAAAGAATTATCGGTATCGGTCAAAATTTTCATATCGGTGCATCCCTAAAATTCGCACTCCATCATGCTTTCAGCTAGACCGATTTTGTGATCTTCTTAAAGTATTAAAGAATGTCATATTAACTCATATTTATTATATGCATTAGATTGACACTTTTATCCAAAACAACTTGCATTTAATGTAATGCATTTCATCAGTACTCGCATTGGAACACATGACTTTGCCGCTTCAAGCGTGATGCTCTACTTTTTGAGCAATGGCAACGGCAATACTCAAATCCCCCGACAAGAAAAAGTACTTTTGTACTTTCATTGTAATTTATTATGATTACCATACTCATTACGGTCAACACAGCCCAAAACATGAGAAGGTTTCTCCTCCTTTTTGATATTTAATTTTGTTTATTTTGCTTTCCTAAGCATTTATGGTGGTGTGGTTAGTTGCATTTATGGTTAGTTGCACAGTATATCTGGAAGCAGTTATAATCTCTTGTTTTTCATTTCAGAGCTGTTACCAGAACCCGAGCAGAGCAAAATGTCCAGGCAGAGGTTGAGTTAGTGTTTAGTGAAAAGTCCACCGAACCCATTCCCAGCAACACTGCCATTGTGGAGACTCTGAAAGAAGCAGCTACAACTCCAGGCTTTAACCTCAGCGTTGACGCCACCACTATTAGTGTCATCAGTAAGTCCTCACAGTCGATCTGATATGCCCAATTGATAAGAAATGTACCATGTTGACTTGCCTAGAAAATTCAGTGCAATATGTGATATCTTTTCAAATCATTTTTGTAGAATCACTGCAGATAATTCCAGTGACCATCCTGACTAATGGGACCTTTGTGGCTGCTCTTTCAAGTACAAGTTCACCTGAATTTAAGGACAGGGCAACAATGATAAAAACAGGGGTAGGTGTGATGCGTCTACTTTTATTGGGTTATTTCGGCAAACATGCTTGTGCCAATATAGTCTAAACAACTGTTTTATTTTTTTGCAGCTTGAACCTTTTTTCTTTGCCGATTACCCTTCATCATTCAGCATCGTAACATTAACAAAATTCAGGTATGCACATGTGTGAATGCTTGTGTGTTCTTGAATACAACTTTTATAACATTCAGTTTTAATCAATGCATTTTGATTTAAACTCTCTCCAGCGATGCCAGTGTAAAAACAAGCAGTGTACCCACGATCCGAAACTCCATGGATCTCACGTTTGCAGCGAACACCGCTCTACCCAATAACAACCAGATATTGAACACTATAGTTCGAGCGGCCAGAAACAACTCGCTACCCTTCCAGATCTTCACGTCTGAAATTGTGATAAATGACAGCGGTAAGTGTTGTACTTTAATCTTTTTGCTCAGATGAGTTTTTATACTTCGATAACTGCACTCATATCAATGTAGGATAGTTTACAGTTGTAACATTTTGTCATTTAAAAAATAAAAAAATAATATTTAGATATTGGCACAGATATTGCACATAATTTAACTCACTCATGCAAGTTCTGTGCTAATAACGCGGGAAATAACACTTTTTAATTTAAATTCAACTTAAATTCAATATTTTGAACTCAAACTGCACCATAGCACAATCTAGCATCCAAGCACGCGTTTAGGTGTTTATTAATAGCAAATTCTCTCAATTTCAGGCTCTGTTTCAAAAAAGAAAATGTATTGATCATCAATAATAGGCACAGTTTGATTTTATTATCAGACAATAGTGGCCAAAAGTGACGTCCGGTCTAGGAGAATTCACATCTTCAGCTTTATTCAAATATTAAATGTGTTAAAGGTTTTGTAGTCATATTGCGTAGTTGTGCTTGCAGTTAATGGTTTTATTTGTGATAATAACGCAATGAAATATGACAAATTGTGTGGACATTTTTGTCCAGGCTGCCATACAAAGAAATTATGAGAGAACCAACAAAATATGAATAACTGATTATGTTGTGGTCAATGAATGCTTTTTCCTGTCAGCTCTTTCTTTCTTCGTATAGTAAAATAAAATATTTAGCTGTAGTTTGCCTTTTTTTTCACCAAATAATCACCAATTTTGTTGCATTTTGTTCTTTCCTCATATTTTGATGGCTTAATTCATCTTGTAGGGCCATTAAAAACAGATATCCCCCTGTACAACACTTTTGGCCACTATTGTAATCCCAATTTTAAAAAAAGCACAAGAAAAGGACTTTATATCGTTGAAGGAATGCGGACTGTAAGCTTGAAAGTGTTCACGCAGAGAAAGAATGTGCGCATGGATATTAATGCTTCAACTGTACTCTGTCTACTGTCTTAGATGAGCTTCAGGCAAAATGCCTATTGATAACTTCTGTGTTTTGTTTTGAACAGTGTATTCATCAGCAGAAGTCAGCCGCCAGATCAGTGTGTTGACCGCGGTGCTCCTGGCCGCTGCGTCGCTTCTGGTCTCGTGGTTTGATTGACCATAACTACACATCTCAGCGGATTCAGACGGGTCTGAACGTTGCCTTCAACATATGCTCAAATGAGGGACTCATACATAGAGCCTAATGAGCAGTAATGAACATACCATATTACATAATCCTATTCTGAAAACTTCACACTAGACTTCAGATATCCGTTCTAGATCTGTATATTCCTGCGTTTTTATAGTTTTAAGTCAGAATCCAGCATTGTGCACTTATAGTTTTTATTTGATAAATACTTAAATTTGTAATTTTGTAAAGTCTAAAGTGTGCGTGTGTATGATTATACACGTTCCACAAATACCTGCGATTAGTTTTTTAAATGCCATGTTTTTACATTTGTTGAAGTGATCAGTCAAAATGTTCCATGGACTATTTTATTTGATTCCCAGTTTTATCAAAATGATGACCGTAAAATCGGTCGTGCTCAGATCAGAACTACTCCAAAAATACTCTATTAATATTAAAGGAGAACAGAAACATAGCTACCAACTAGCATTTTTCAAATAAACACTACTATGTCCTGACAGATGGAATAGGTTCAGTTAAAAATGATGTATATCTTCATAAGGCCAGATCTTTATCTCGTGTGCACACACACACACACACACACACACACACACACACACACACACTCGCAGCTCTTTTGAAAAGCAGCAGAACCGCTCCACTGAAACCGTGTCGTGGAAAACTGGGTCTCTTTTATGCTGGCTGACTGAAACAGGTTTTGGTAAGCAAAAGGATGAAGAATTTAAAAGATTATGAAACCTGTAAAACAACATGGAAGAATGATAAATATTTGCAGGATATGACATCAGAAATGGCTGGAGGGAAAACGCACGGATAAGAAGTCTGATAATATTACATAACACATACACCTGTACAAAACTAAACTCCTTATCTGACATTTTTAATGCAAAATGATCTGTATAATACCAGTATTTTCTAAATTATTTATTCTAGAAAAAAAAACTATGTTAATTTAAGGTCTTTTCTGTGAATTGTATTGCTGTATTGTTCATGCTGGATGTGGTAATAACAGTTATTATGTATGCTAGTTATATTTATCACTTACTAAATAAACTCTGGTGACAAGTTTTATAATGAAGATAAACAATAATAATAATAAAAAAAGATTATTAAGCATGTGATATGTAAATGATTTCAAAACATTGTCAATTGATAGTTCACCCAGAAATGTCATCACTCACTGATCATTCATGTCATTCTAAATCTGTATAAACGTGTAGCGCACACACACACACACACACACACACACACACACACACACACACCATTTATTCCACAAACAAAAGAAAGAAAGAAATGTTTGCCAAGAGAAACAAGAGAAAACCAACCAGATATTACAACAACCCCATTTCCAGAAAAGCTGGGACATTTTGTAAAATGCAATAAAAATAATCTGTGATTTGATAATTCTCTTGAACCTTTATTTACCTGTCAAAAGATATGAGAGGAAGAGGGAGGGGAGAATGAGAGGAAGAGGAAGAGGAGAATGAGAGGAAGAGGAAGAAGGAGGGGAGAATGAGAGGAAGAGGAAGAGGGAGGGGAGAATGAGAGGAAGAGGAAGAGGGAGGGGAGAATGAGAGGGAGAGGAAGAGGAGAATGAGAGGAAGAGGGAGGGGAGAATGAGAGGAAGAGGAAGAGGGAGGGGAGAATGAGAGGAAGAGGAAGAGGGAGGGGAGAATGAGAGGAAGAGGAAGAAGGAGGGGAGAATGAGAGGAAGAGGAAGAGGGAGGGGAGAATGAGAGGGAGAGGAAGAAGGAGGGGAGAATGAGAGGAAGAGGAAGAGGGAGGGGAGAATGAGAGGAAGAGGAAGAGGGAGGGGAGAATGAGAGGAAGAGGAAGAGGGAGGGGAGAATGAGAGGGAGAGGAAGAAGGAGGGGAGAATGAGAGGAAGAGGAAGAGGGAGGGGAGAATGAGAGGAAGAGGAAGAGGGAGGGGAGAATGAGAGGAAGAGGAAGAGGGAGGGGAGAATGAGAGGGAGAGGAAGAAGGAGGGGAGAATGAGAGGGAGAGGAAGAAGGAGGGGAGAATGAGAGGAAGAGGAAGAGGAGAATGAGAGGAAGAGGGAGGGGAGAATGAGAGGAAGAGGAAGAGGGAGGGGAGAATGAGAGGAAGAGGAAGAGGGAGGGGAGAATGAGAGGGAGAGGAAGAAGGAGGGGAGAATGAGAGGGAGAGGAAGAAGGAGGGGAGAATGAGAGGAAGAGGAAGAGGGAGGGGAGAATGAGAGGGAGAGGAAGAAGGAGGGGAGAATGAGAGGGAGAGGAAGAAGGAGGGGAGAATGAGAGGAAGAGGAAGAAGGAGGGGAGAATGAGAGGGAGAGGAAGAAGGAGGGGAGAATGAGAGGAAGAGGAAGAGGAGAATGAGAGGAAGAGGGAGGGGAGAATGAGAGGAAGAGGAAGAAGGAGGGGAGAATGAGAGGAAGAGGAAGAGGAGAATGAGAAGAAGAGGGAGGGGAGAATGAGAGGAAGAGGGAGGGGAGAATGAGAGGAAGAGGAAGAGAGAGGGGAGAATGAGAGGAAGAGGAAGAGGGAGGGGAGAATGAGAGGAAGAGGAAGAGGAGAATGAGAGGAAGAGGGAGGGGAGAATGAGAGGAAGAGGAAGAGAGAGGGGAGAATGAGAGGAAGAGGAAGAGGGAGGGGAGAATGAGAGGAAGAGGAAGAGGAGAATGAGAGGAAGAGGGAGGGGAGAATGAGAGGAAGAGGGAGGGGAGAATGAGAGGAAGAGGGAGGGGAGAATGAGAGGGAGAGGAAGAGGGAGGGGAGAATGAGAGGGAGAGGGAGGGGAGAATGAGAGGAAGAGGGAGGGGAGAATGAGAGGGAGAGGAAGAGGGAGAGGAAAAGGAAGAGAGAGGGGAGAATGAGAGGGAGAGGAAGAGGGAGAGGAAGAGGAAGAGAGAGGGGAGAATGAGAGGGAGAGGAAGAGGGAGAGGAGAATGAGAGGAAGAGGAAGAGGGAGGGGAGAATGAGAGGGAGAGGAAGAAGGAGGGGAGAATGAGAGGGAGAGGAAGAAGGAGGGGAGAATGAGAGGGAGAGGAAGAGGGAGAGGAAGAGGAAGAGGGAGGGGAGAATGAGAGGAAGAGGAAGAGGGAGGGGAGAATGAGAGGAAGAGGAAGAGGGAGGGGAGAATGAGAGGGAGAGGAAGAAGGAGGGGAGAATGAGAGGGAGAGGAAGAAGGAGGGGAGAATGAGAGGAAGAGGAAGAGGAGAATGAGAGGAAGAGGGAGGGGAGAATGAGAGGGAGAGGAAGAAGGAGGGGAGAATGAGAGGAAGATGAAGAGGAGAATGAGAGGAAGAGGGAGGGGAGAATGAGAGGAAGAGGGAGGGGAGAATGAGAGGAAGAGGAAGAGAGAGGGGAGAATGAGAGGAAGAGGAAAAGGGAGGGGAGAATGAGAGGAAGAGGAAGAGGAGAATGAGAGGAAGAGGGAGGGGAGAATGAGAGGAAGAGGAAGAGAGAGGGGAGAATGAGAGGAAGATGAAGAGGGAGGGGAGAATGAGAGGAAGAGGAAGAGGAGAATGAGAGGAAGAGGGAGGGGAGAATGAGAGGAAGAGGGAGGGGAGAATGAGAGGGAGAGGATGAGGGAGGGGAGAATGAGAGGGAGAGGGAGGGGAGAATGAGAGGAAGAGGGAGGGGAGAATGAGAGGGAGAGGAAGAGGGAGAGGAAAAGGAAGAGAGAGGGGAGAATGAGAGGGAGAGGAAGAGGGAGAGGAAGAGGAAGAGAGAGGGGAGAATGAGAGGGAGAGGAAGAGGGAGAGGAAGAGGGAGAGGAGAGAGAGAGAGGAGAATGAGAGGAAGAGAGAGGGGAGAATGAGAGGGAGAGGAAGAGGGAGAGGAAGACGGAGAGGAAGAGAGAGGGGAGAATGAGAGGGAGAGGAAGAGGAAGAGAGAGGGGAGAATGAGAGGGACAGGAAGAGGGAGAGGAAGAGGAAGAGAGAGGGGAGAATGAGAGGGAGAGGAAGAGGAAGAGAGAGGGGAGAATGAGAGGGAGAGGAAGAGGAAGAGAGAGGGGAGAATGAGAGGGACAGGAAGAGGGAGAGGAAGAGGAAGAGAGAGGGGAGAATGAGAGGGAGAGGAAGAGGAAGAGAGAGGGGAGAATGAGAGGGACAGGAAGAGGGAGAGGAAGAGGAAGAGAGAGGGGAGAATGAGAGGGAGAGGAAGAGGAAGAGAGAGGGGAGAATGAGAGGGAGAGGAAGAGGGAGAGGAAGAGAGAGGGGAGAATGAGAGGGAGAGGAAGAGGGAGAGGAAGAGGGAGAGGAAGAGAAAGAGAGAGGGGAGAATGAGAGGGAGAGGAAGAGGAAGAGGGAGAGGAAGAGAGAGGGGAGAGAGAGAGGGAGAGGAAGAGGGAGAGGAAGAGGGAGAGGAAGAGAGAGGGGAGAATGAGAGGGAGAGGAAGAGGGAGAGGAAGAGGAAGAGGAAGAGAGAGGGGAGAATGAGAGGGAGAGGAAGAGGGAGAGGAAGAGGAAGAGGAAGAGAGAGGGGAGAATGAGAGGGAGAGGAAGAGGGAGAGGAAGAGGGAGAGGAAGAGAGAGAGGAAGAGAGAGGGGAGAGGGAGAATGAGAGGGAGAGGGAGAGGAAGAGGGAGAGGGAGAATGAGAGGGAGAGGAAGAGGGAGAGGGATAATGAGAGGGAGAGGAAGAGGGAGAGGGATAATGAGAGGGAGAGGAAGAGGGAGAGGGAGAGGGAGAATGAGAGGGAGAGGAAGAGGGAGAGGGATAATGAGAGGGAGAGGAAGAGAGAGGGGAGAATGAGAGGGAGAGGGAGAGGAAGAGGAAGAGAGAATGAGAGGGAGAGGAAGAGGGAGAGGAAGAGGAAAAGAGAGGAGAGAATGAGAGGGAGAGGAAGAGGGAGAGGAAGAGGGAGAGGGATAATGAGAGGGAGAGGAAGAGAGAAGGGATAATGAGAGGGAGAGGGAGAGGAAGAGGAAGAGAGAATGAGAGGGAGAGGAAGAGGGAGAGGAAGAGGAAAAGAGAGGAGAGAATGAGAGGGAGAGGAAGAGGGAGAGGAAGAGAGAGGGGAGAATGAGAGGGAGAGGAAGAGGGAGAGGAAGAGGGAGAGGAAGAGAGAGGGGAGAATGAGAGGGAGAGGAAGAGGGAGAGGAAGAGGAAGAGAGAGGGGAGAATGAGAGGGAGAGGAAGAGGGAGAGGAAGAGGAAGAGAGAGGGGAGAATGAGAGGGAGAGGAAGAGGGAGAGGAAGAGGGAGAATGAGAGGGAGAGGAAGAGGGAGAGGAAGAGGGATAATGAGAGGGAGAGGAAGAGGGAGAGGAAGAGAGAGGGGAGAGGGAGAGGGAGAGGAAGAGGGAGAGGAAGAGAGAAGGGATAATGAGAGGGAGAGGAAGAGAGAATGAGAGGGAGAGGAAGAGGGAGAGGAAGAGGAAAAGAGAGGGGAGAATGAGAGGGAGAGGAAGAGGGAGAGGAAGAGGGAGAGGAAGAGAGAGGGGAGAATGAGAGGGAGAGGAAGAGGGAGAGGAATAGGAAGAGGGAGAGGAAGAGGAAGAGAGAGGGGAGAATGAGAGGGAGAGGAAGAGGGAGAGGAAGAGGAAGAGAGAGGGGAGAATGAGAGGGAGAGGAAGAGGGAGAGGAAGAGGAAGAGGGAGAGGAAGAGAGAGGGGAGAATGAGAGGGAGAGGAAGAGGGAGAAGAAGAGGAAGAGAGAGGGGAGAATGAGAGGGAGAGGAAGAGGGAGAAGAAGAGGAAGAGAGAGGGGAGAATGAGAGGGAGAGGAAGAGGGAGAAGAAGAGGAAGAGGGAGAGGAAGAGAGAGGGGAGAATGAGAGGGAGAGGAAGAGGAAGAGGGAGAGGAAGAGAGAGGGGAGAATGAGAGGGAGAGGAAGAGGAAGAGGGAGAGGAAGAGAGAGGGGAGAATTAGAGGGAGAGGAAGAGGGAGAGGAAGAGGGAGAGGAAGAGAGAGGGGAGAATGAGAGGGAGAAGAAGAGGAAGAGGGAGAGGAAGAGAGGGGAGAATGAGAGGGAGAGGAAGAGGGAGAAGAAGAGGAAGAGAGAGAGGAAGAGAGAGGGGAGAGGGAGAGGGAGAGGAAGAGAGAGGGGAGAATTAGAGGGAGAGGAAGAGGGAGAGGAAGAGGGAGAGGAAGAGAGAGGGGAGAATGAGAGGGAGAAGAAGAGGAAGAGGGAGAGGAAGAGAGGGGAGAATGAGAGGGAGAGGAAGAGGGAGAAGAAGAGGAAGAGGGAGAGGAAGAGAGAGGGGAGAGGGAGAGGGAGAGGAAGAGGAAGAGAGAGGGGAGAATGAGAGGGAGAGGAAGAGGGAGAAGAAGAGGAAGAGAGAGGGGAGAATGAGAGGGAGAGGAAGAGGGAGAAGAAGAGGGAGAGGAAGAGGAAGAGAGAGGGGAGAGGAAGAGGGAGAGGAAGAGGGAGAGGAAGAGAGAGGGGATAATGAGAGGGAGAGGAAGAGGGAGAAGAAGAGGAAGAGAGAGGGGAGATTGAGAGGGAGAGGAAGAGGGAGAGGAAGAGGAAGAGAGAGGGGAGAGGAAGAGGGAGAGGAAGGGGGAGAGGAAGAGGAAGAGAGAGGGGAGAATGAGAGGGAGAGGAAGAGGGAGAGGAAGAGGAAGAGAGAGGGGAGAATGAGAGGGAGAGGAAGAGGGAGAGGAAGAGGAAGAGAGAGGGGAGAATGAGAGGGAGAGGAAGAGGGAGAGGAAGAGGAAGAGAGAGGGGAGAATGAGAGGGAGAGGAAGAGGAAGAGAGAGGGGAGAATGAGAGGGAGAGGAAGAGGGAGAAGAAGAGGAAGAGAGAGGGGAGAATGAGAGGGAGAGGAAGAGGGAGAGGAAGAGGAAGAGGGAGAGGAAGAGGAAGAGAGAGGGGAGAGGAAGAGGGAGAGGAAGAGGAAGAGAGAGGGGAGAATGAGAGGGAGAGGAAGAGGGAGAGGAAGAGGGAGAGGAAGAGAGAGGGGAGAGGAAGAGGGAGAGGAAGAGGAAGAGAGAGGGGAGAATGAGAGGGAGAGGAAGAGGGAGAGGAAGAGGAAGAGAGAGGGGAGAGGAAGAGGGAGAGGAAGAGGAAGAGGGGAGAATGAGAGGGAGAGGAAGAGAGAGGGGAGAATGAGAGGGAGAGGAAGAGGAAGAGGGAGAGGAAGAGGAAGAGGGAGAGGAAGAGGAAGAGAGAGGGGAGAGGAAGAGGGAGAGGAAGAGGAAGAGAGAGGGGAGAATGAGAGGGAGAGGAAGAGGGAGAGGAAGAGGGAGAGGAAGAGGAAGAGAATGAGAGGGAGAGGAAGAGGGAGAGGAAGAAGAAGAGAGGGGAGAATGAGAGGGAGAGGAAGAGGGAGAGGAAGAGGAAGAGAGAGGGGAGAATGAGAGGGAGAGGAAGAGGAAGAGAGAGGGGAGAATGAGAGGGAGAGGAAGAGGGAGAAGAAGAGGAAGAGAGAGGGGAGAATGAGAGGGAGAGGAAGAGGAAGAGAGAGGGGAGAATGAGAGGGAGAGGAAGAGGGAGAAGAAGAGGAAGAGAGAGGGGAGAATGAGAGGAAGAGTGTACAATAAATGTTTATCACTTTAATTTGCTGGTTACACAATGGAGCCTAACTTATTTTAATAATTATTACTTTTACAGTATTTTACTTGTTTGCGTGCGGGAGGAACGCTGTTACGTCGAGTGCAGAGAGATGTTCACATTTAAGCTGGTGAGAGAAAATTGCACTATCAAAGAGGAAACTCTGGATTCCCTGAATCTTCTCACAATAGTATGTATGCGGGACGGTGAAAGACTTACATTCTTTGCAATCTTGTTTGATGAATCTCTCATGATATTTGGCACAAAGTGTTGAGCCATGACCCATCATTGCTTGCAAAGACTGAGATGCTTTTATTCCCAATAATGATAGCCTCACTTATTAACAATTCACCTCAATGTCAATAATCAAATAATCAAATTAGTCCAGTCATTTTTTGAAAAAAGGTTGAACAAACTGTAACAGAAGCAAACTCAACTGAATTTGTGTCCTCAATATGTCCTGAGTAAGGAAAAAAAAGCTAGGGATGTCCCGATCCGATCACGCGATCGGAAATCGGGCCCGATCACGTGGTTTCAGACTCGATCGGAATCGGACGTCACCTCCCGATCAGGACTCGGATCATGGCCGTAGCCAGCTATGAGGTCACCGAGGTCCGGACCTCTGTCGTTTTTTTATCTTCAAAAATAAAATTTAAAGCTCTTTGAATGATTAATTAGAAGTTTAAACCCCCTCATATGAGGGTTTGCAATTCATTTTGTTGCGCAGTGAACGGGGCTTTGAGAGCGCGTTGTGAGGGCGCGAGTGCCAGATCCACTAATAGAAAGGTGTTAATTTTCACACTGAATATGGCTTAGAGCTTTTTATTTTGAACTCTCAGAGTGCACCAAATTGATGAATTTAACATTAAAAAGCACAAAAAAAATGTACAGGGGGAGCATGCCCCCGAACCCCCCTAGAGGGACAGGTCCACTCACTACAACTTTACCAAAAAATTCTGTGAGAAACACTGATATTGCTTTTCACAAACATCGTAAACGTCTGTCTATTTAAAAGTTAAGGCTATATGGAGTGTATATTGCATTTGTGGATGTTATTATAGCTAGTATAATTTTTTTACACCTCACCCCGGACCTCACTAATTTTCAAACCCTGGTTACGGCCTTGACTCGGATATATGTAAATTAGGGGTAATTGAACCATTTCGGTACGAGGCTTCCGGTTCGGTACGCATACAAACCGAACGATTCCTAGGACCATTTTTCCTGATGACAAAATCCGCGCTGGCGCGACCACCACAATGATGTGAATGATTGCGCAACATCAAATGGCAAACGAAATGAAAGCGGAATGAAACTGCGCTACTCATTAGGCTATATTGTGCTTAACGGACCATTTATCAGTTCGGACCAGCAACATCTGTGCAGCGCGAGATCAAGCGACACTGTGCTAAGAGATCCAGTGAAGAAAACATTTGAATTCGCCACTGAAGTAATAACATCGCTGCGAGATCTAGTGAGAAGCATTCAAATTTCTCCGTTATTAACCTAGATCTCTATTAGATCAAACAGCGCTGTGCCGTGAGTAAACATGGATTTAATGTTGCACTTCAAAACTCAAATATTATATAAATATATATTTAAATGTCATTTTTAATGTGATTACCAAATCCTTCAAAGATTACCCCTATTTATAAACCTGAAAGTTTCAAGATGTAGGAAAACTCAAACTTATTTAAAAACATTTTTTTCTTTTAATAAATAGGAAATGTCTCTGGCATTTCTTTCTTTTTGCTGTATCGTATCGAACCGAACCGTGAATTTTGTGGACTGTTACACCCCTAATGTATATATATTCTCATTATTTTTTTTATACACTTTTGAAACACTTTTTATTTTGTGTTTACATGCCTGCCGGGTAGCCTATTTTAAGTTGAGGTGCTATTTGTTTTTATATTAGACTTTTTCTATTACTGTTGCACTAAAGGCCAAAAGTGAAGAATTTGTTATTTATTACTTGATTGTTCAAGCTACCTCAAAGAAGTGCTCTGTCTGTTAACAGAGTTGTTGAATGTTAAAATAAGGTGAATTAAATAAAAAATAAGGAACATCCTAGATCTGTTTTTTCGCTCTTCTTTATTCTTTTTTTTATGTATTATATTATATATGTATTATAAGTATCGGATCGGGACTCGGTATCGGTAGATACTCAAAATCAAATGACTCGGACTCGGACTCGAGGGCAAAAAAACCTGATCGGGACATCCCTAAAAAAAGCCCAGAAGAATACCATTAGGGGAAAGTTTCGAAAAAGACCCAAATATAGCCTATCAGGGCTCCAGACTAACTTTTCCACTGGTTACACTGGTGCCAGCAACTTTCTCAGTCGGTCACACCAACACATGATTCGGTCGCACATTTAAAAAAAAAATTTTACGCTAAAGCATGATCTTTAGCATGCGCAGCTCAAATGGCAATGCACGGTTAATAATGACTATTGGGACTGTCATATTACGTAACATTATAAAGAGAACAATATTTGAATAAAACATTGTGAATTATTTGGGCTTTGAGTTAAATAACACGCTAGCAAAGTGCTCAATGGTTATTCATTCAGCGCGCGCCGCTCAAGCAGAATGCACGACTAATAATAACGATGATTAATTTGAGAGTGACCATGCACTCGCACAAATGCGACCACATACAATTTTAGCTCGCACATTCTCAAAAAATGGTCGCAGTCTGGAACCCTGGCTATTCATACGCCTATCCATACACCTGTCCATACGCCTGTCCATACGCCTATTCATACGCCTATCCATACGCCTATCAATACGCCTATTCATACGCCTATCCATACGCCTATTCATACGTCTATCAATACGCCTATCCATATGCCTATTCATACGCCTGTCCATACGCCTGTCCATACGCCTATCAATACGCCTATTCATACGCCTATTCATACGCCTGTCCATACGCCTGTCCATACGCCTATCAATACGCCTATTCATACGCCTATCCATACGCCTATCAATACGCCTATCAATACGCCTATCCATACGCCTATCCATACGCCTATCCATATGCCTATTCATACGCCTATCCATACGCCTATCAATATGCCTATCCATACGCCTATCCATACGCCTATCCATACGCCTATCAATACGCCTATTCATACGCCTCATTTGCCTATTCATACGCCTATCCATACGCCTATTCATACGCCTATCCATACGCCTCATACGCCTATTCATACGCCTATCCGTACGCCTCATACGCCTATTCGTACGCCTATTCATACGCCTATCCATACGCCTCATACGCCTATTCATACGCCTATCCGTACGCCTCATACGCCTATTCGTACGCCTATTCATACGCCTATTCATACGCCTATCTATACGCCTATCCATACGCCTATTCATACGCCTATACATTATTTTTCTCACGTGAATAGGGTCAACATTTTAACCTTTAGATATGACCATGAAAAAGATAAACAAAAAAAGTTTCTTTGAAATTGTTTGTTTACATAGACAAACGGTGCATAATCTAATTATGTATGTGCTAATTTGCATAAATACCCAAACAGATCTAAATATTGGGTATAGCCAGGGGAAAATGTCTTGGTGAATCTTGTTGACACCTTACAGTAAAAGACTTAAAGGTTGTATCAGTGATTTCGGGCCGAAACATAAATGATCACATTCATCTAATCTTTCCTATCGTCCCGCCCCATAAGCATGCCGTCCAAAAACCGCGTCTCTGTAGGCAGCCTAGGCTCTGAGATCTGCACACAAAAACAAATGGGTACACCACCACTCAAAACCAAAATAAACAGTGTTTCAACCAATCACTGACAGGGGCGGGTGTTGCTCCGACTTCGCGTCCAGCCGTGGATGAGCTCAAAACCTCACAACACAAACCTTGAGAACGTTGTAAGTGTACAGACAGTTTAATAAGAAGATATTTTATAAAGACAGTCCACTTTGCACTTCCCACTGTGGAAAACAGTCTCGATCAGTCGAATCATGAACGCCGAGCCGAGTGCGCTGAACTGTCTTGGAATCTCATATGGTCCGTTGTTCGGCTCGATATTCATGATTCGATTAGTCGAGACTGTTTTCCAAAGACGGCTCCTGTCTGTGTTAGCGAAGTGGACTGTCTTTGTAAAATATCTTCTTATTAAACTGTCTGTACACTTACAACGTTCTCAATGCTTCAGTTTGCAGGTAGGGACCCTCAATATGCTGCCGTGTTCGTGTTGGGCTATTTTGAGCCTTGTTAGTGGTATTAACTAGCGATTTTTCTTCTTAATTTCTCGATTCCCTATATACTAGCGTTATAAGCTAAACCACTTTTAGAGATAAAACTCTTTACATTCGACTAGGGCTGTAGTCAACCAAAGAAATCCTTAGTCGACCAAAGCCTTGTCCTGCGCAACGATTAGTCGACTAAAAAAAAAAAAAAAAATAAAAAAAAAGACGCGATGTTTTGATTGAACATTTTTTAACAATTGTCATAGAGCATTTATAAGACAACAACGAAAAAACATCAAAAATACATAAAACTATAATAATAATACAATTCTTTGAAAATTAAGTGATTTTTTTTAACTGCAAAAAGTGAGGAGCACTGTCCTCCTAGGTCTAGTAGCCTAACAGTCACAATCGCGCACCTGACCACACCACACGCTACAAAAATATAACTGCTAGCCTATCTGCCACAATGAAAAATCCTAACAAAAGCTCTCGTTTACAGGCTGTATATTCTTCTTTACTTTGAAAGCTATGGGTTAACTTTTGTCCAGCCGATCTAGGCGTTTTAAAACAAACACACAAAAAAACCCAAAGAGCCTAAAAAACAATCCTAATAATAATAGGCTGTATTGTAGGACCGCATATAGGTTTATTTTCGTTTTGTTACATTATTTAGGCTATTTTCAAATGCGTCAAGTGTACAAATAAAAACAAAAACATATCAAGAAAACACAATCTATTGAGTCAGCATGATAAAGCCGTTAAAGGGACTGCTCACGTCTTTTGCGCGCTCAAGTTCGATTTCAAATGTAGGCGCGCGGTGTGCGCGCTCATGATGGAAGCAACGCGGTCGCGGTGCGACGCGCTCTTTTTTTCCAAGTGCGTCCACGCCGCATCGAGATAAAAACATATAGTGTATAAGCATAAAAACCGAAACAAGTAGCGTTCAAACTGAATGAATACAGCGAAACTACCTCCCTTACTGAGCACGAAGCAGCGAAGCCACAGGTGCGAACCGAGTGTTCTATGTGTGTGCGCTAAACTGTGGCGCTGAACACAAAATAGCCTAAATTAAAGCATTTAAAGTTGGGGATAAACCATAGGCTAATTATATTTAGAATACAGTAATATATAACTGCTTATAAAGGAATAAATATCAAGGAGTAAATCATTGAAAAATTCTTTCTATTGGTAAAAAAAAAAAAAAAAAAAAAAAAAATTGCAACTGGTCGACCAATAAGAATGTCAGTCGACCAAGACGGCATCGACCGATTAGTCGACTAAACGACTAAAGTTGACAGCCCTACATTCGACAATCATGAAAACAAATCTCAGAGAACGGTTGACTATGTACCAATGTGTAATTAGACGAAAGGTTCATTTTGCGCTGGAGTTGTCCTTTAAGGTTTGAATGGAACCCATTCCGGCTAGTCGGCTACCCATGAACATTAATACATGGAGGCAGGAAGAAGTACTTTAGAAACCAGCCTTTATTAATTTGTATTGCAGAGATGGGGTTTGGGGCTGAAACAAGACAAAGTTAGGTAAAATAAAAAGTGGCTGGATCAAAAAATCTAATTACGTACACAATGCACCACTAGAGGATCTCATCCTCTTCACAGGCCATCTGCACTGAGTTTGTGCAGCTCACTCCCCACAGTGTCCACCGGCCGGTGCGTTATATTCTGCGCATTTTACAACTGCATCTCAGACAGCTGACCTTATGACTTTCAGGAGGTTCTCAGGAGCAGGACGGTAGGGTTGTCTTAATTGGTACAAATCACAAAAAGACATTTTCCCCTGGCTATACCCAATGCTTAGATCTGTTTGGGTATTTATGCAAATTAGCACAGACGTAATTAGATTTTGCACCGTTTGTCATATGTTAACAAACAATTTAAAAAAAACTTGTAATACAATTTTTGTTTGTCCTGATGTAAGTAATCAACTCAGTAATTTTCATGGTGATATCTAAAGGTTAAAATTTGTACCCTATTAACGTGAGAAAAGGAATGAATAGGTGTATGAATAGGCGTATGAATATACTTTTTTTCCCCTTACTCACACTGTAAAAAAAAATCCCGTAAAAAAACGGCAAATCTCTGGCAGCAAAGTTTCCAGACGGTTTCCGTTAAATTACAGCAAATAACCGTTTCACAAAATTACATGGAAAAACCGTAAAAATACAGAATTTACTTTACAGTCAAAATGGATTAAATTACAGTATATTACTGTTAATAATGGCTTATTAAACCGTGGAATAACGGATAAATGATGTCAAATTACATTAAAAAGACATTTAATTTTCAGGTTAAACTGTACATTTAGGGTTTTATAAAGTTATTTTATATAATAATGCTGTCTATCTACAGTAATTATCTTTTAATATAGTTTTTCTGTGTTAAATAATGAAATGATGTATAAAAATGCATAAATTAAAATACAAATGTTTGTAAATTTAGTTTTATTTTTTATTTGTACAGATCCAATTTCACAACTTTGACCAATCTCTATTTAAGTACTTAATAATAGCAAATTTACAGTCACTTTCTGTTAATTAACTAAATGTATGAGTACAGAATACCTGCACATTTACAGTATTAGTAACTGAACAAACACTGAACATCAAGATAAGTGATTAATTGGAAATAGAAGCTTAGTATATCATTTAAAACCTGTAAAAATATCCACATTAAAAGACAATTGCTGTGTACCTTTATAGTCTAATATAACTTTTTTTAAACATTTACAATTACATATAATCCAAAGTGATTTACCAATTAAGATAACGATAGAAGCAACAAGTGCAGTGACAAGTCCCAGTTAGTCTAGCACAGTACACATAGCAAGGTTTTTTTTTTTTTAAACAAAGGTTTAGTATTATTGGGGCAAGTGTTTATGAAAAAGATGGATCTTTAGCAGTTTCTTGAAAATGTGTTGAGTTGCGCCGGTCATTCCACCAGCTGGAAACAGTCCAGGTAAAGTTCATTGAAGAAAGTGTTTTTGTGTCTCTTTGGGATGATGGCACCACAAGGCGCCGTTCATTTGCAGAACACAAGCTTCTGGAGGACACATAGATCTAAAGTTTATGTATAGGGCAACCTTTAAAGAGCACTCTTGCTGCAGCATCTGGATCAGTTGCAGAGGTTTGACTGATGCTGGAAGGCCTGTCCAGAGAGAATTACAATATACAGTCTGGATAGAGCAAGAGCTTGAGTTGTGGAGCTCCGATAGGAAGGGCCTGGTCCTCCTAATGGTGTAAGGAAAATCAGCAGGATCACAGCAAGTATAGACCAACGCTACTTTTGCGTCATCGAAGGGTAACGCCCCTTTTTGGGGGAAAACAAACGGATTCCCCTGAGAACAGAACTCGCTCTAGATCTGCAATTTAAGTTTCGTGATAGCAAAAATGGCACAAACACACTCAAAAGTGATGGTGTTCCGAAAATTGATTGCATTGTTTATTGAAATAAGTAGAGACTTCAATCATTTTGTTAGAATACTGCATTTTATTGGTTGTTTTCGACATTTAAAGGTAGGCCTATTTTAACAGGTAAAAAGGGCTGGATTGGTTGGTATACAGCAGGTAAAATAATGCAGTCAAAAGAGATCATGTATTTTATTTTTTTATATAGCAGTAAGTCATGTTATATAAGCTACAGTCCGTTTTCCAAATTCAAACACGTCACGTAGCCTATTCCATCGGCAACAACGGGCTTCTATTATTTCCTATAATCATGGAAATGTCATGCCTGATAAGCTATCAACTGCAAACACTTATTTGGCCACAAATTGTTATTATGTTAAAAGAAACGTTAACGTATCACACAGACATAGCTTTGCTATTACCACGGACATAAACTGATGGTTATTTGCACGTTATGTCTGTTTTGATCCAGCTGTAGATGTAAAGAGACTGGGCGCAATCAGGTTTCGGCAGACCATCACTTTTCTGCACGACACCGGCCGAGGACCGTGAGCTGTATTTAAAGACGCTAACGTTACTGGACACGGGGTTACAGCGGTGTCCCTTTGAAATGGTCGAAAACTGGATTAATGACCCCACACAGTGGCCAAATATGGACTATTCAGACTACCACTATCTCGTGGAATCACCAAGTAAGTAGCCTATTTTTTTTGTCATTAACACACTAACAATATGACAAACTAGACGATGAGGCCATGTCACTTTAATCATCATATTTAACTTGATTTAAATTGACATAGTTTTGTTGTCGATTAGCTATACTATTTAGAAAGACGAAGCTGCTAGCAGCTAACGTTACGTGATTAGCTCTCACTAGGCACGCTACCTTGGCTGTTAACTGATTTTACTGTTGAAATAGTGGCAGGCTAGATCTAAAGTGGACTTGGCTGGTTTCTGCTTGTGTCTAGAAAGTGCTAGGACTTTGAAAGTTGTAAAAGTGCCTATAGTGAGAGCTAATCAGTAGCTGCTAGCAGCTTCGTCTTTCTAACTAGTAAGTTATAGTCGACAACAAAACTGTAAATAGCTTAAATCAAGTTAAATATGATAGTGATCGTCTAGTTTGTCATACTGTGAGTGTTAATAACAAAAATAAAATAGGCTACTAGATAGTGGTAGATGTCTGAATAGTCCATATTTGGCCACTGCGTGGGGTCATTAATCCAGTTTTCGACCATTTCAAAGGGACACCTCTGTAACCCTGTGTCCAGTAGCTTCTTCTCACGGTCTTCGGACTTCGGTCACTCTTCAAAAAGAGTGTGTTTGTGCCATTTTTGCTATCACGAAACTTAAATTGCAGATCTAGAGCGAGTTCTGTTCTCGGGGGAATCCGTTTGTTTTCCCCCAAAAAGGGGCGTTACCCTTCGATGACGCAAAAGTAGCGTTGGTCTATGGTTTGGCTGAAACCATAAGCAGTTCTGTCTTGGCAAGGTTGAGTTGAAGGTGAAGGTCATTCATCCAGCAAGAATGTTCCATCAGCTAGGCCGAGATGCGAGCAGCTACCGTCAGATCATCTGGCTGGAATGAAAGGTAGAGATGTGTGTCATTAAGATAGCAGTGATAGGAAAAGCCATGTTTCTAAATCTAAATGACAGAGCCTAGTTACAAAAAAACTAAACAAAAAAACAATAGATGGGTGGAATCTAACACAATCGTGGTCTTACTGTAGCAAAACCAAAACTTGTGAACACTTTTAGTGCAATCACATGAAATCAGAAGACTCGTCATTACTATTTTTTTAAAGTTAATTCTTCCCATACCTTGTTTGCCATGATCATCTGCTTTCCACAGGACCTGAAATCACAAAAAAATAAGTTATTTTAAAACTCAGTATTACATTTACACATGTCAGAATGTGTTGCATTGGGACAGTGCAAAAACTCAACTGACTATGATCTGGAAGCTGAGCAGGAAAGGTTACCAGTATGTTTTGAGCTGATTTTAGCTACATATAAATTAAAAATGAATATGATTTACCGTGACCTAGCTGCATCAGTTACACATAGGGGTTCATTATGTTATATTCATACTCTAGTCTTCGCTGTATTATTAACAAGTAACGTTACAGAACTGAATTCGATTTCTTAACATTCTTGATAGAGTTAACAAGTAACAACGTAACTTAGTCACGTTAACCATTTCAAAATTAGCCATGGTTTAACTAACGTTACTAAGAAAACAAAAACAAAAAGGTAGGTCCATTTTTAGTAAAACTGTGGTTATTAAATTGGTAATAAATCTGCCAAAAACGTGGTTACTACAATTTTACTATAATACAATCAAGGATGTTTTTTAAGAGAAGAGTTTTCAGCTTCCAGACAGTGTTTCAAAATGTCCCGCCGTTTAAGAGATTGATTGACTGACTAAGTTATCATAACGAAGATTTTATACAAAATTGGACGGACTTTGATACGCATAACAAGTCTAACGTTACTAAAGCTTGTTTTAGGTCTTTAGAGATGTTCAACTGATCTTTCTTAAAACAGATGGCAAATTGAAAGGCATGCTGCAGTGTTTTGCCCTCCAGCTCTCGGCAACAGTTATGACTGAACATTAATGCTAACGATACCTTGGAAACTGTCAATTTTACACAAATCAATGTAATATAAAATATCGTTTACATAATAGTATGAGAGACTCTTACCTCAGCCGGTGATCGGTTGCTTGGCATGATGATGTCCGCTGTGACGATCCAGGCTCAATGAAAAAGGGCGCGTTATTTCCGAACGGACTGACTGACACCCGGACTGTAACGTTAACATAACTCTTGTGTTCAGTGCTCCTGCTTACGGCTGCTCCTGACGAATACGATTATAGCTTTGAACCACTGTGATCGCAAACAATCCACTTCACAACCGTAGACTAAATTCAAATCTCCCGCTTGCTTGAGTTGACACAGGTCCAAACAGCTAACCGTTGTGGTGGGCGGGACTAAGCATCGGAAAAGTATTGGCGGATAATTTGAATCTGCGTCATTGCGCGCGCCCGCGCGAGCACACACACACACACACAGTCGCACGCACACAAAGCCACGCAATGTGTGCAGCAACGCAGATTTGGAAAAATATTCATAAAACACATAACACGAAATTAGGGGAGAATAATACAAATGATTATCAAAATGAGCACATTTGCCAGACAAGATTAAAATACGGTCTGAAAGATTTGCAAGACTTTATTGCTTACGACTATAAAGATTTTATATTTGCAAGACAACATTTAAAAGACTGTATACAACTGTATACAAATACAATTATTTAACCTTAAAACTCACTTTGACATCCACATGCTTAATGATCTTCAAGGACAACATGTTAAATGACTGCTGATTTCTGCAGTTATACCTTCTTTTCTTTGTTTTCTAATTTCACAGAAATAATCTGTAAAATATTACTGAATATTTAATGTAAAATTACACACAACCCTGTAAAAATACAGACAATTTCCTTAAAAAAAACGGTAAAATTGATGTAAAACCAAAATACAAACAATTACCTGTAAATATAATAGTGGACCTTTAAATTACAGCAAAAATCTGTAAATTAACAGGTATTCACTGTA
Source organism: Semotilus atromaculatus (assembly GCA_031834385.1). Classification (NCBI taxonomy): domain Eukaryota; kingdom Metazoa; phylum Chordata; class Actinopteri; order Cypriniformes; family Leuciscidae; genus Semotilus; species Semotilus atromaculatus. Next base: position 1,350,250 of record JAULUF010000074.1, on the reverse strand, counting down.
TAATGAAAAAACGGCAAAATTCTGTAAAAAAATACAGGGCTTTACCTGTAAATTAACTTTTTTTTTTTACAGTGCAGGACATATTGAGGATACAAAATCAGTTGAATTTGCTTCTGTTGCAATTTGTTCAAGGTTGACCCCCATTTTAGCTTAAAATGACTGGACAATATTATTAAGTTTTAAAACCATATAACTTGGATATTCTATCATTTTTCACTTTTATTCTACCGCTGTTCCAACTTTTTTGGAGTGTGTTGCAGACATTATATATATAGAATATAAAAAATAAAATAGTTTCCTCATAATTTGATGGCTTGTATGGAACTTGCCCGTCTCTGTGTGTCAGGAGTGAGGTATGCATTGAACAAATCTCAGACCTGTTTGTTTAAGACGGAATGTAACAACAAAGCATCTGTTAAGAGCCGAATTACAATAAGAACAAAAACATTTGTGGAATTTTGTTTAACAATTCCACTTGTCATTGAATGATGGCTTTCCTCCTTTTGTAGAATTGCTCGTGCTCATGATAATGACACAGCGCATGACTCATATCAGAGGTAATATAACTGAATTTGAGTAGGGCATGTATGCACTTACCTTTTCCATGGGACTTACAGCCTGACCTGTGTATTATTTCTTTGAACTGATCAGACAAATTGGGTGAGTTTTGAGTGAATTCCTTTCTTACCTTTAAACTGATGGCACTTTTAGCCTTTTTTGGACTATAACTACAGAACATTTTACTGAAATAAGAACATTTTACCAGAAGATAAGTAAATAATGTTTATTTTTACATTTAAAAAATAAATACATTTCAAAATGTGCATAGTATGTATATTTAAAATAAATGTCAGTCACTAGCTTGGTTGAGTTAAAACCAACAACAACAACAACAACAACAACAAAAAACGTAAAAAAAAAAAAAAAAATCTACCATACAAACAAATTCCTATACCAACACCAATATCTAGCCACAAAACAGTTCTGTTAAATTATTACAAGTTTTCAAAAATGTTGTTTAAATACAGTATGTGAATGAGGAATTGTCTAAATAAATATTAATGAATTTGCATATAATTCCAGAACATAACTCTGAATAAAGTCAAGTTTGTTTGATTGTTCACATGTTGCAGTTAAAGGGTTTTAAAGAGGGGGTTTAAAGATATCTCTTTTTATTACACCGCAAATCAGAAAATACTTTGAACACCCAGGTTAAAAAAAAAAAAAAATCACCATGTTTTTTGGAATAAAATGTTATGTAAACTGTAAATGTGTAAATATATGAACAAATCCATCAGTAAAAACGTTACAGATCGTAAATGAAATTGACTTACAGATCGTAAAAGTAAAAAAAATACAGATCGGAATAAAATTGTAAAAGTTAGTGTACGTAAGTGCTGCTAAAGTGGAGAAAAAACGCTTCCTTAGCATTTAAAGATACGCATTGTAATTAAGATCCAAAGACACTTAGGCTAAATGTATATTTCAGATGTTTTCTTCCTAGTCTGAAAGAAGACACTTTATGGATGCACAATAAATAGCTAAAAACAAAAAAACAAAAAAAATAATGATTTAATGATTTTACCTGTAGTGTCTTGCGTTAAGCTGAAACCCCGTCGGCATGTGTGTGAAACTGACACCTGACTCGACCAGACAGGTACAAATTCTACTCTCAAAGCAAGCAGAACCAGACACACACATTTTTAGGGCCATATAAAATCCGTTTTTATTTTTTCCCGAATTCCGTTTTATTTTTTCCCAAATTCCGTTTTTTCCGCTTTCATTTTTGCAAATTCCGTTTTTTCCGTTTTAATTTGGGGGAATTCACTTTTTTTTTTACCCTTTACTGTCATTTTTGTCGTAAAAAGAGTGTGCTTTTAATGTTGATGATTAAAATGTACACAAATAAAATAGGAATGACCTTAAATTTGAGGTAACAGACATTTACTCTTACTTTTCAACACAAATACTGCATGATGCAACATAACACAGCACTACTTCAAATAACAACAAAATATGGTTATGAGCTTTAAACTGTCCAGTAAAACAAATTATATTAGTTTAAATAAAAGTCACACTCTGTCTCTCTCTCGTGCACTGTCGAACGCGCTCTCGGACACACTCGGTCTCTCTCGCGCTGTCGCTTCGCTTTTGTCCAGTCCGGCGCCTCATAGACAGACGCGGTGTGCATGGAGGGGATAGGGTGTGTGTGTGTGTGTGTGTGTGTGTGTGAGAGAGAGAAAGAGAGAGAGAGAGACGTGAGTGACAGAGAGAGACGGAGGGAGAGCAGGGAAAGGAAATGTTACTGAAAGCGTTAAAATAAATGAACGAAACGCAATATGTGGCGGGCGGTGTTGATTCTAGATAGAATTAGTCTATGTGTGGAAAACACTTGGCCAATTCCGCGATTCCGTCAGCGATCCCGTGATCGTAGAAATTATAGGGCCCTACATTTTAAGGGCGAATTGAGCACAAAATTCTATCTTTAATACTATTTGTTTTAATTATTCAGAAATGCCAACCCAGTGGCATGAAATTTGACAGTTTGTGGGGTCGCGTTGAACTCAAGACAGCTAGCAGACCTCACTTGCAAACTATCTAGGTCACCCTAAGATAAAACTGCAGTTTGGGAGAATGGGATGATAATGGTTTCAAACCTTTCCAGAGAGTCTCCTGAAGCACTGCACTTTTGAAAGGATATTTCTCTGATCCAACACACCTCATTCTACTCAGCTCAGTAGACAAGAGCTGCATGACCTGGTGTTTCAGATGGGAGATTCCAAGAGAGAATTGAGAAATTCTGGCCAATAGTACATTTATAGGGCAAACCAAGTTATATGACATCTTTTTTTGATACCTTCATTTATCTCTCATATGTTGTGTTTAATTCAATTCTGACAGCTATAATGTGGAGAACAGCATTGATGACCACAATTGTTATGTTAACAGGTAATTTCATGTCTTTTCACATTAATATTGAGTTTCATATTGTAGGCTACATCCCACTCTTTTTACTCATTCACTTCTGTTTATGTAATATGCACTTTATTTTACATTTGTTTTTTTTTAATAGCACATACTGTTATCAGAGCTGAGCAAACAACTGATGTTACAGAAGCCACAGACTCAACGGATGACTTCACAACAGAATCAATTGTTCACATTACAAATGATTCTACGACCAACACAATTGATGAATTGCCCACAGAAATAACAATGGACTCAATTATAAGTAGAACTGCTGAATCTATAACCGGTTTAACAGGTAGGTTCACTTCATCACACACAATTGTTTCAGCTTCTCAGAAAAGAATTTACCGCTGTCGGTGTATGAATGAGTGAATGAATGTGAGGCAATATGTAAAGCACTTTGGTGGCCATTTGGTTTGTGAAAGAGCTATATAAATGCAGTCCATTTACCATTTACTGAAAAAAAATTCACATTATTTACAGATGAATCAACCAATGATGACATGACGAAAATGACAACAATGGAAGAATTTTCAACATCTTTGTTGGATAACCCTACCATAGATGTTGCAGATCATTCACCAGAGATACCACAATTTACAAAAGAATTTACTGAAAAATCACCAACAGATTTCACAGATACACCAGCCACAGATATTACAGATGAACCAGCATCAGCATTTACATTTGATTCATCAGAGGAGACTAAAACATCAACTATTGGAGTTTCATTTACTGGTGAAATAACTACTGATAAGACACTGGAACCGATAACAGTATTCCCATCAGATATATCTACAGGTGTAACAGAGATATCAACAGCATTCTCAACAGATTCATCAGAGGAAGATTCAACAGAGGAAACTGAACAGGCAACTATTGGAGTAACTGATGAATCAACTGCAACCACAAAACCCCAATCAACCACAAGAGTTACAGCTGGATTCACCTTAGAAGAAACAACTATAGACTTCACTGGTGAAATTACTACTGATGAGACACTGGAACCGATAACAGCATTTACATCAGACATATCTACAAGTGTAACAGAGATATCAACAGCATTCTCAACAGATTCATCAGAGGAAGATTCAACAGAGGAAACTGAACCGGCAACTATTGGAGTAACTGATGAATCAACTGCAACCACAAAACCCCAATCAACCACAAGAGTTACAGCTGGATTCACCTTAGAAGAAACAACTATAGACTTCACTGGTGAAATTACTACTGATGAGACACTGGAACCGATGACAGCATTTACATCAGACATATCTACAAGTGTCACTGAAATATCAACAGCATTTACAACAGATTCATCAGAGGAAGATTCAACAGAGGAAACTGAACCAGCAACTACTGGATTTACTGATGAATCAACTGTAACCACAAAACCCCAATCAACCACAATAGTTACAGCTGGATTCACCTTAGAAGAAACAACTATAGACTTCACTGGAGAAATAACTACTGATGAGACACTGGAACCGATAACAGCATTCCCATCAGACATATCTACAAGTGTCACAGAGATATCAACAGCATTCTCAACAGATTCATCAGAGGAAGATTCAACAGAGGAAACTGAACCGGCAACTATCGGAGTAACTGATGAATCAACTGCAACAACAAAACTCCAATCAACCACAAGAGTTACAGCTGGATTCACCTTAGAAGAAACAACTATAGACTTCACTGGTGAAATTACTACTAATGAGACACTGGAACCGATAACAGCATTCACATCAGACATATCTACAAGTGTAACAGAGATATCAACAGCATTTACAACAGATTCAACAGAGGAAGATTCAACGGAGGAAACTGAACCGGCAACTATCGGAGTAACTGATGAATCAACTGCAACCACAAAACCCCAATCAACCACAAGAGTTACAGCTGGATTCACCTTAGAAGAAACAACTATAGACTTCACAGGTGAAATTACTACTGATGAGACACTGGAACCGATTACATCATTCCCATCAGACATATCTACAAGTGTAACAGAGATATCAACAGCATTTACAACAGATTCATCAGAGGAAGATTCAACAGAGGAAACTGAACCGGCAACTACTGGATTTACTGATGAATCAACTGTAACCACAAAACCCCAATCAACCACAATAGTTACAGCTGGATTCACCTTAGAAGAAACAACTATAGACTTCACTGGTGAAATTACTACTGATGAGACACTGGAACCGATAACAGCATTCACATCAGACATATCTACAAGTGTAACAGAGATATCAACAGCATTCTCAACAGATTCATCAGAGGAAGATTCAACAGGGGAAACTGAACCGGCAACTATCGGAGTAACTGATGAATCAACTCCAACCACAAAACCCCAATCAACCACAAGAGTTACTGCTGGATTCACCTTAGAAGAAACAACTATAGACTTCACTGGTGAAATTACTACTGATGAGACACTGGAACCGATAACAGTATTCACATCAGACATAACTACAAGTGACACCGAAATACCAACAGCATTCTCAACAGATTCATCAGAAGATTCAACAGAAGAACCTGAACCAGCAACTATTGGAGTAACTGATGAATCAACTCCAACCACAAAACCCCAATCAACCACAAGAGTTACTGCTGGATTCACCTTAGAAGAAACAACTATAGACTTCACTGGTGAAATTACTACTGATGAAACACTGGAACCGATAACAGCATTTACATCAGACATATCTACAAGTGACACCGAAATACCAACAGCATTCTCAACAGATTCATCAGAAGATTCAACAGAAGAAACTGAACCAGCAACTATTGGATTTACTGATGAATCAACTGTAACCACAAAACCCCAATCAACCACAATAGTTACAGCTGGATTCACCTTAGAAGAAACAACTATAGACTTCACTGGTGAAATAACTACTGATGAGACACTGGAACCGATAACAGCATTCCCATCAGACATATCTACAAGTGTCACAGAGATATCAACAGCATTCTCAACAGATTCATCAGAGGAAGATTCAACAGAGGAAACTGAACCGGCAACTATCGGAGTAACTGATGAATCAACTGCAACAACAAAACTCCAATCAACCACAAGAGTTACAGCTGGATTCACCTTAGAAGAAACAACTATAGACTTCACTGGTGAAATTACTACTAATGAGACACTGGAACCGATAACAGCATTCACATCAGACATATCTACAAGTGTAACAGAGATATCAACAGCATTTACAACAGATTCAACAGAGGAAGATTCAACAGAGGAAACTGAACCGGCAACTTTTGGAGTAACTGATGAATCAACTCCAACCACAAAACCCCAATCAACCACAAGAGTTACAGCTGGATTCACGATAGAAGAAACAACTATAGACTTCACTGGAGAAATAACTACTGATGAGACACTGGAACCGATTACCACATTCCCATCAGACATATCTACAAGTGTAACAGAGATATCAACAGCATTCTCAACAGATTCATCAGAGGAAGATTCAACAGGGGAAACTGAACCGGCAACTATCGGAGTAACTGATGAATCAACTCCAACCACAAAACCCCAATCAACCACAAGAGTTACAGCTGGATTCACCTTAGAAGAAACAACTATAGACTTCACTGGTGAAATTACTACTGATGAGACACTGGAACCGATAACAGTATTCACATCAGACATAACTACAAGTGACACCGAAATACCAACAGCATTCTCAACAGATTCATCAGAAGATTCAACAGAAGAACCTGAACCAGCAACTATTGGAGTAACTGATGAATCAACTCCAACCACAAAACCCCAATCAACCACAAGAGTTACTGCTGGATTCACCTTAGAAGAAACAACTATAGACTTCACTGGTGAAATTACTACTGATGAAACACTGGAACCGATAACAGCATTTACATCAGACATATCTACAAGTGACACCGAAATACCAACAGCATTCTCAACAGATTCATCAGAAGATTCAACAGAAGAAACTGAACCAGCAACTATTGGAGTAACTGATGAATCAACTCCAACCACAAAACCCCAATCAACCACAAGAGTTATTGCTGGATTCACCTTAGAAGAAACAACTATAGACTTCACTGGTGAAATTACTACTGATGAGACACTGGAACCGATGACAGCATTCACATCAGACATATCTACAAGTGTAACAGAGATATCAACAGCATTCTCAACAGATTCATCAGAGGAAGATTCAACAGAGGAAACTGAACCGGCAACTATCGGAGTAATTGATGAATCAACTGCAACCACAAAACCCCAATCAACCACAAGAGTTACAGCTGGATTCACCTTAGAAGAAACAACTATAGACTTCACTGGAGAAATAACTACTGATGAGACACTGGAACCGATAACAGCATTTACATCAGACATATATACAAGTGTCACTGAAATATCAACAGCATTCTCAACAGATTCATCAGAGGAAGATTCAACAGAGGAAACTGAACCGGCAACTATTGGAGTAACTGATGAATCAACTGCAAACACAAAACCCCAATCAACCACAAGAGTTACAGCTGGATTCACCTTAGAAGAAACAACTATAGACTTCACTGGTGAAATTACTACTGATGAGACACTGGAACCGATTACATCATTCCCATCAGATATATCTACAAGTGTAACAGAGATATCAACAGCATTCTCAACAGATTCATCAGAGGAAGATTCAACAGAGGAAACTGAACCGGCAACTATCGGAGTAACTGATGAATCAACTGCAACCACAAAACCCCAATCAACCACAAGAGTTACAGCTGGATTCACCTTAGAAGAAACTACTATAGACTTTACTGGAGAAATAACTACTGATGAGACACTGGAACCGATAACAGCATTTACATCAGACATATCTACAAGTGTCACTGAAATAACAACAGCATTCTCAACAGATTCATCAGAGGAAGATTCAACAGAGGAAACTGAACCAGCAACTATTGGAGTAACTGATGAATCAACTGCAACCACAAAACCCCAATCAACCACAAGAGTTACAGCTGGATTCACCTTAGAAGAAACAACTATAGACTTCACTGGTGAAATTACTACTGATGAGACACTGGAACCGATTACATCATTCCCATCAGATATATCTACAAGTGTAACAGAGATATCAACAGCATTCTCAACAGATTCATCAGAGGAAGATTCAACAGAGGAAACTGAACCGGCAACTATCGGAGTAACTGATGAATCAACTGCAACCACAAAACCCCAATCAACCACAAGAGTTACAGCTGGATTCACCTTAGAAGAAACTACTATAGACTTTACTGGAGAAATAACTACTAATGAGACACTGGAACCGATAACAGCATTTACATCAGACATATCTACAAGTGTCACTGAAATAACAACAGCATTCTCAACAGATTCATCAGAGGAAGATTCAACAGAGGAAACTGAACCAGCAACTATTGGAGTAACTGATGAATCAACTGCAACCACAAAACCCCAATCAACCACAAGAGTTACAGCTGGATTCACCTTAGAAGAAACAACTATAGACTTCACTGGAGAAATAACTACTGATGAGACACTGGAACCGATAACAGCATTTACATCAGACATATCTACAAGTGTCACTGAAATATCAACAGCATTCTCAACAGATTCATCAGAGGAAGATTCAACAGAGGAAACTGAACCGGCAACTATTGGAGTAACTGATGAATCAACTGCAAACACAAAACCCCAATCAACCACAAGAGTTACAGCTGGATTCACCTTAGAAGAAACAACTATAGACTTCACTGGTGAAATTACTACTGATGAGACACTGGAACCGATTACATCATTCCCATCAGATATATCTACAGGTGTAACAGAGATATCAACAGCATTCTCAACAGATTCATCAGAGGAAGATTCAACAGAGGAAACTGAACAGGCAACTATTGGAGTAACTGATGAATCAACTGCAACCACAAAACCCCAATCAACCACAAGATTTACAGCTGGATTCACCTTAGAAGAAACAACTATAGACTTCACTGGTGAAATTACTACTGATGAGACACTGGAACCGATAACAGCATTCACATCAGACATAACTACAAGTGTCACAGAGATATCAACAGCATTTACAACAGATTCAACAGAGGAAGATTCAACAGAGGAAACTGAACCGGCAACTATTGGAGTAACTGATGAATCAACTGCAACCACAAAACCCCAATCAACCACAAGATTTACAGCTGGATTCACCTTAGAAGAAACAACAACAGACTTCACTGGAGAAATAACAACTGATGAGACACTGGAACCGATAACAGTATTCACATCAGACATATCTACAAGTGTAACAGAGATATCAACAGCATTTTCAACAGATTCAACAGAGGAAGACTCAACAGAGGAAACTGAACCAGCAACTATTGGAGTAACTGATGAATCAACTGCAACCACAAAACCCCAATCAACCACAAGAGTTACAGCTGGATTCACTTTAGAAGAAACAACAACAGACTTCACTGGAGAAATAACAACTGATGAGACACTGGAACCGATAACAGTATTCACATCAGACATAACTACAAGTGTCACAGAGATATCAACAGCATTTACAACTGATTCATCAGAGGAAGATTCAACAGAGGAAACTGAACCGGCAACTATTGGAGTAACTGATGAATCAACTGCAACCACAAAACCCCAATCAACCACAAGAGTTACAGCTGGATTCACCTTAGAAGAAACAACAACAGACTTCACTGGAGAAATAACAACTGATGAGACACTGGAACCGATAACAGTATTCACATCAGACATAACTACAAGTGTCACAGAGATATCAACAGCATTTACAACAGATTCAACAGAGGAAGATTCAACAGAGGAAACTGAACCGGCAACTATTGGAGTAACTGATGAATCAACTGCAACCACAAAACCACAATCAACCACAAGAGTTACAGCTGGATTCACCTTAGAAAAAACAACAACAGACTTCACTGGAGAAATAACAACTGATGAGACACTGGAACCGATAACAGTATTCACATCAGACATATCTACAAGTGTAACAGAGATATCAACAGCATTTTCAACAGATTCAACAGAGGAAGACTCAACAGAGGAAACTGAACCAGCAACTATTGGAGTAACTGATGAATCAACTGCAACCACAAAACCCCAATCAACCACAAGAGTTACAGCTGGATTCACCTTAGAAGAAACAACTATAGACTTCACTGGAGAAATAACTACTGATGAGACACTGGAACCGATGACAGCATTCCCATCAGACATATCTACAAGTGTCACTGAAACATTAACACCATTTTCACCTGTGGAACATTCAACAGAGGAAACTGAATCAACTACAACACCAACACCACAACCAACCACAGTAATTATAAATGAATCAACATTAAAAGAAACAACTGTACACTTTACTGACAAAATAACTACTGATAAGGAACTGGAATTCACAACAGAATTCACATCAGACATTTCTACAAGTGTCACTGAGATATCAACAGCACTTACAACAGAGGAACAATTAAAGGAAACTGAACTACTAACTACAAGAGTTACCGATCAATCAATTACCACAACACCACAGTCAACTACAGAAATTACTACTGGATCCACTATAAAAGAAACAAGTATAGATTTCCCTGCCTTATCAACAACTAAAAATGCACTAGAATCAACTACATCATTTGGATCAGGAATATCTAAAAGAGTCACTAAAGAATCAACAACATCCTTTACATCAGAATTGTCTACAAGTGTTACTGAAAAATCAACACCATTTACAACAAAGGAAGATTTAACGGCAGAGACTGTAATACCAACTATAGGAATTACCATTCCATCGACTACACTCGTGACACCAGACTCAACTACAGGAGCCAAATCATTAACTAAGATTCCCGATTTATCAACTACAACAGGAGTGATTTCAACAGAATTTACTACTATAGGAATTGCTGATAAGTCAGCTTCATCAATCACAACAGAAATGAAATCCACATCAGCAGAATCAACCACTCATCCCATAGCTGAGCCCACAGCTGTAGATACATCAACCAAGGCTATTACAGCTAAATCAACCATAGCAATAACAGAACAGCTAACAACCACATTCCCAACAGAGTCCTCCACAGGAATTAGCGGAGGAAAGGAAACCTCAGTGATCACAACACAACCTGAGGTAACCACATCCAGGACTACAGCAAATACAGAAGGATCGATGACATCAGTAGATACTATCACTGAGAGCTCACCTAGCAGTCCAACCACTGTCTCGCATGAAAGTCCCCTCTTTTGTAAGTTAGACAAGCCCTCATTTTTTGTATTTCGTTTGATACATGACAATGCAAAATGTTTGCTATGGTCATTGATATGTTTTCCAGTTGAAAAATTTGTTTGTAAATTATTTATTTGGTATTCTACTGGAGAGACTGGACAGTCCTCCGTTAAAGTCATAAAATTAGGTTTTTATTATTTAAATATAACCTGCTTCTTTATGTTTTATTCAGGTGACTTGGGCTGCGTTCACACTGCAGGGGCTTAATGCTCAATTCCGATTTTTTGAAAAAAAATAGCTTTTTTTGCAAGGCCGTTCACATTTACAATTAAATGCAACCTTTTGTGATCTCCTGTGTGAACGTGAAATGACCCAGAAGTGACCCGCATACGCAGAAGAGTACTCAACGGTCAACGACGTCACTTGTTGTTTGCGGAAGTAGCTAAACATGGATGTCAACAGTGGAGCTCGTTTAGCAAAATTAAGGTTATTTTCCCAACAGAGCATCGTCCGCCATAGTTGTTGTTTATCTTCTCATTCCCGCCTACTTTAATGCAGAATTATGACGTTTGTCGCATATCAATGACGTGCGGGTCGGATACATGTGACCTGGCCGTTCAGATTGAAGTCGCATTTCAAAAGATCGGATGCATATCGGATTTGGACCACATACACAAGTGGCCTGGGTCGCATTTGAACAGATCGGATTGGTGTCGTTCAGACTGTCATGAAAAGATCAGATACTGGTCGCGTAGGGGCAAAAAGATCAGATACAGGTCGCATAGGGGCAAAAAAAATTGGGTTGTCGGAATTGGGTCGTTTCAGCCTGCAGTGTGAACGTAGTGTGAAACGCCTTGGTTTTAAAAGAAGTTATGTATTTGCTGTGATTTAGACTAATATCCATTTATTCATCCTTTGAAAACAGCACCACAATCTACAACACAGCCACTAACAACTGTAGTGGAACTCACTACAACTGCAACAAAGCCTACACCACCTACAACAACGGTCCTTGTCAGATTTACCAGTGATGAAACGTTTGATCTTGCACTGCTGGACCCAACTTCCCCTCAGTTTACAAATCGAGAACGAAAAGTCACAAATGAAGTATGCTGTGTAGAAACCTTTCAAATACCTTATTATTTAAGATGTTGTTTAGTACAGACATACAAAGTACACAGAATAGAAATAACTGCAAAATGCTAAAGTGCATTGCACTAAAATTGACATAATTGTTACAGTAAATACAACATTTTCATCACCACAACTAATATGGTGCTGGATTTTTTTGTGTTTCAAACTTTATAACTTAATGTTTAACATGCCTTTGTAACTTTCCTACAGTTTGAGCCAATCTTTAAAAAAGCATTTACCTCCTTCCTTGGACTGACAGTTATTCGGTTCCGGTGAGTATTTCTTAATTTCTTGATTTGTGTAACCTAGTCATTTCTATATCTATGCAAATATATGTGCACCTGCTATGCTTTTATACTTCCCCAATACATATAAATCAAGCAACATGATTCTATGCATCTAATTACATTAACTAAAAGCTAATTTTTAAACTTGCACACTATTTGACATAACCTTTAACAAAACACTTTTGCTCTTTTTATGTTTAGTTCTGGATCAATAATCACAGACATGAATTTGAAATTCATGATGATGGACATGCTCCCTGAGGATGATAATATCACACAAGTTATCATAAATGCAAACACTACATTTAATATAACCAATGTGGATGGTAAGTAAATCAGTTGATATAACAAAAAATTATCATTAATTGATTTTTTTTTAATGGAGACTAGCCTATATTTGAGACTAATATCACTTCTCAATTGTTTTTTGTCAACTATAATTCAATCTACAATACAAACAATTATTCATTTTACAATAAACAACATCAGTCAGGCCGACAAATGATCCTACAACTTCTATAACAACCATTACACCCACTACAACCGAACCAACAACAAGCCAGCCTACAGTTACAACACCACCCCAGGATACAAAAAACATCCAGACTACAACCCTCACAACAACTATATTTCAACCTGTAACAACTGTGATCCAGTCATTAACAAATTCACAACAAACTGAAATCCAACCTACAACTGAGACTCTATCAACAATGACTACATCACAGCTTGCAACATCTACAACCCAGCCTACATTCTCAACAACTATTTCACAAGCAACACAAACTGCAATGCAACCTATAACTGAGGTCCAGTCAACAATAACTACATCACAACTAGCAACATCTACAACCCAGCCTACATTCTCAACAACTGCTCAGCCAACAAATACAGCCCAGACAGCAACTATTTCACAAGCAACACAAACTGAAATCCAACCTACAACTGAGACTCTATCAACAATGACTACATCACAGCTTGCAACAGCTACAACTCAGCCTACATTCTCAACAACTGCTCAGCCAACAAATACAGCCCAGACAGCAACTACTTCGCAAACAACACAAACTGCAATGCAACCTATAACTGAGGTCCAGTCAACAATAACTACATCACAATTATCAACATCTACAACCCAGCCTACATTCTCAACAACTATTTCACAAGCAACACAAACTGCAATGCAACCTATAACTGAGGTCCAGTCAACAATAACTACATCACAACTAGCAACAGCTACAACTCAGCCTACATTCTCAACAGCTGCTCAGCCAACAAATACAGCCCAGACAGCAACTACTTCGCAAACAACACAAACTGCAATGCAACCTATAACTGAGGTCCAGTCAACAATAACTACATCACAACTAGCAACAGCTACAACTCAGCCTACATTCTCAACAACTGCTCAGCCAACAAATACAGCCCAGACAGCAACTACTTCACAAACAACACAAACTGCAATGCAACCTATAACTGAGGTCCAGTCAACAATAACTACATCACAATTATCAACATCTACAACCCAGCCTACATTCTCAACAACTATTTCACAAGTAACAAAAACTGCAATGCAACCTATAACTGAGGTCCAGTCAACAATAACTACATCACAACTAGCAACAGCTACAACTCAGCCTACATTCTCAACAGCTGCTCAGCCAACAAATACAGCCCAGACAGCAACTACTTCGCAAACAACACAAACTGCAATGCAACCTATAACTGAGGTCCAGTCAACAATAACTACATCACAATTATCAACATCTACAACCCAGCCTACATTCTCAACAACTATTTCACAAGCAACACAAACTGCAATGCAACCTATAACTGAGGTCCAGTCAACAATAACTACATCACAATTATCAACATCTACAACCCAGCCTACATTCTCAACAACTGCTCAGCCAACAAATACAGTCCAGACAGCAACTACTTCGCAAACAACACAAACTGCAATGCAACCTATAACTGAGGTCCAGTCAACAATAACTACATCACAATTATCAACATCTACAACCAAGCCTACATTCTCAACAACTGCTCGGCCAACAAATACAGCCCAGACAGCAACTATTTCACAAGCAACACAAACTGAAATCCAACCTACAACTGAGACTCTATCAACAATGACTACATCACAGCTTGCAACAGCTACAACCCAGCCTACATTCTCAACAACTATTTCACAAGCAACACAAACTGCAATGCAACCTATAACTGAGGTCCAGTCAACAATAACTACATCACAATTATCAACATCTACAACCCAGCCTACATTCTCAACAACTGCTCAGCCAACAAATACAGCCCATTCTGTGACTACTTTACAACCTACACAAACTGCAATGCAACCAAAAACTACTGTTCAATCAACAATTGCTACATCACAACTCAAAACAGATTCATCCCAGACTATGTTTTCAACAACTGCCCAGACAATAACTACTTCGCAAACAACACAAACTGCAATCCAATCATTAACTAATATCCAATCAACAATTACATCAAAGCTTACTACAGCTACAACCCAGCCTACATTCCCAACAACTGCCCAGCCTACAAACATAGCCCATTCTGTGACTACTTTACAACCTACACAAACTGCAAATACAGTTCAGCCTACAAATACAGTCCCAACCACAGCTACATCCCAACAACTATTTCCCATTTCTACAACAACTATATTCCAGTCTATATTTACAAGCCAGCAAATAACAAAGAAACTAATTTCAACCGATACAACCCATCTTACATCTGCTGCAACCCAAACTACAATTTTAGCCTTTACCTCCCCTAAAATGACTGCAACTCAGGCTACACTTCAAACTACAACACAGACTATAGCTTCTTCCCAGCCAAATATAACTATGTCACCAGCCATAACAACTACGAACCAGGTTATAACTACACTGGCAAAACCTGCAACCCAGTCTACATCTTCAACTATAACCCCATCTGAAACACCAACCCAACTCACCATAGCTACAATCCAGCCAACAGTAAATACATTGAAACCTACAACTAAAACACAGATTATAACTACATCTGCAACCGAACATATTACAACTTCAGACCACTCTATGTCTTCAAGTACTACCCCATCTAATGCACCAAACCAACTTACCAACACAACAACCATGCCTTTACTTAAAACAACAGCACCGCTCACAACTACAGTCACAGTCAGATTGACCAACAATCAAACAACGACGACAACACCAACAGCAGCCACAACAACTCCAACAACAACCACAACACCACCAACAACAACAACAACACCAACAACAACCACAACACCAATAACAACAACACCAACACCAACAGCCACAACACCACCAACAAGAACAACAACCACAACACCAACAACAGCCACAACAACAACAACCACAACACCAACAACAACCACAACACCAACACCACCAACAACAACAACACCAACAACACCACCACCAACAACAACAACAACAACCACAACACCAACAACAACACCAACAACAGCCACAACACCACCAACAAGAACAACCACAACAGCCACAACAACAACCACAACACCACCAACAACAACCACAACACCAACAACAACAACAACAAGAACACCAACAACACCAACAACATCATCAACAACAACAACCACAACACCAACAACCACAACAACAACTACAACAGCAGTTCCAACACGCCCTCCACCAGTTGTAACCATAGAGATGATCATTGTAGTAGTTTTCACTTCAGATCTAGAAAACACAGCAAGCGTGGCATTTAAGAACCTAGCAGAAAAAGTTGAAACTGAGGTGAGTTTTAAGCAACCAAAACTTTTTTGTTGTTGCTTGTTTTACAATGGGGGCTTGTTTGGTTTTCATCTTTAAATTAAATTAAACCAAGTATCTCACTCAGGGCTATAGGCTACCCTTTTCACACCAGTTCTTACCCAGGGGAAAATGTAAAATAATCAAATGCACAATTTATTTGATTCCTATATACAGTATATATGTTTTTATGACACAATATTTAATAATGGCGCTTTTCTACTACACAGTATCAGCTCAGCTCGACTCAACTCGCCTTTGTTTGGTTTGCCACTATGTAAAAGTTGTACCTGTACTGCTTTCGGGTGCTTTTTTTCGTATCACCTCCGGCGAGGTTCTAAGCGAGCTGGGGCGAACTGAGGCGCTACTAAAATGTGACGTGTAAACACGGCAGACTGCTGATTGGTCAGAGAGAATCGTCACTATTCACTGCGTCATCATTGCCGCCAGACAGAGTATCCTGAATAACCACGCCATTTTTAAATAGTTTGGCCAGAGATTGCGTGATATCCCCATTACTACTATTATTATGGCAACTCGGAAGAATACGCCGTGGTCAAACGAGGAGTGTGTGTGTCGCGACTCGCGTAGAAGATTACGTCATAGCAGTTTCCTGCAGCGTCGCTATGACGACCAGGTACTCTTGTGGCGGTACTATCTGCAGTGGAAAACAGAGCGAAAAGCGAGTCGAGTCGACTTGAGTCGAGCTGGTACTGGTAATGGAAAAGCACCATAACATTGCCAAATCTGACTCTTCCACAGTGTAACAAAGTATATAAACAGAAGTATGGACCTCTTTTCATCAGAGTTGTTGTGATTGCTTTCAGGTGGGTTTCTTTTTTTTTTTTTTTTACTGAACAAAAGACAAAATATATAAAATACAAAATTCTTCTACACTGCCAGATGTAAGCTGTATGTTTTTCCTTTCAGAGCTGTTAGCAAAACCCGGGCAGAACAGAATGTCCAGGCGGAGCTTGAACTGGTGTTTGCCCAAACGTCCACCGAACCGCTCCCCAGCAACAGTGAAATAGTGCAGACTCTAATAGCAGCAGCTACAACTCCAAACTCAGGCTTTAACCTCACTGTTGATGTGACCTCTATTGCTGTTATCAGTAAGTTATTACCTGAAATTTGAGTTCTTTGACGTTAACATCTCTTGAAAAATCCACCTGATACACTGTTTTCGACTTTTTAATCCTTTTGTAGAATCACTGCAGATAATTCCAGTGACCATCCTGACTGGCGGGACCTTTGTGGCTGCTCTTTCAAATACAAGTTCACCTGAATTTAAGGACAGGGCAACAATGATAAAAACAGGGGTAGGTGTGATGCGTCTATTAAAGATTTTTGGGAAACATGAAAACGATTTTGTTGACACGACTCTTGTTTTGCAGCTTGAACCTTTTTTCTTTGCCGATTACCCTTCATCATTCAGCATCGTAACCATAACAAAATTCAGGTATGCATATGTGTGAATGCTTGTGTGTTCTTGAATACAACTTTTGACATATAACATTCAGTTTTAATAAATTAATTTTGATTTAAACTCTCTCCAGCGAGGCCAGTGTAAAAACAAGCAGTGTACCGACGATCCGAAACTCCATGGATCTCACGTTTGCAGCGAACACCGCTCTACCCAGTAACAACCAGATAGTGAACACTATAGTTCGAGCGGCCAGAAACAACTCGCTACCCTTCCAGATCTTCACGTCTGAAATTGTGATAAATGACATAGGTAAGTGTTGCATCTTTTTGTACTTTAGGAAAATACTCTCTGCTCATATTAGTGTTTATACTTTGATAAATACCGTCATGTAAATAAAGATGTGCTGTAGACATTGACAGTGAATGATGAATATATTAAATACATTTTGTTTCTTTGTAATGCAGTGTTTTCATCAGCTGGGGTCCGCAGCGAGATCAGTGTGTTGACCGCTGTGGTTGTGGTTGCGGTGTCACTTCTGGCCCCGTGGTTTGATTGACCATAATCCCACAATAACTGATCCAGACAGGTCTGACTGTTGCTCAAATGAAGGGCTCGTACGTAAACTAGACCTTCAAACGACAATACATTGAATTTCAGCTTCTATGCCTCCAGAACAGGCTGAACCAAGCCTAGCCATACTAGTACTGTGTCATTTGTTTTCTAGACTGTTATGAAAAAAAAAAACTACTTTAACAATTATATTTTCATGTTCTTTTTATGATTAGTTTAATCTGTAAATCAAAGGGCATTTCTCTAAATTCATCAATGCATTGGATGCGGAATTGGGTAATTGGAGAACCTAATCTAGCTACATGTCAACATCATACTCTACTGAATACCATTGTAATATATATAGATATGTATATAAAAATTTAATGCATAACTATCTCTGTAATATATATATATACTTTTTTCAAGGTTTCAGAAAAATTCTGATAAAACAATTGGAATTTATTAGAGTTGTTAATTTATTTATCAATAAATAGCTATCAGTGCAATTAGTAACCACATGCCATGTTCTCAGTATTTCCCTTCTTTGTTTAATTTTGTTGTTGTTGATATTCCAGCTGTCATATCCATCATCAGATTCATCCTCCCACGTCCCAGTTTCTGCTTAGTTCCTTGATTCATTGGCTTTTTGAGAAATGTAAAAATCAAACTTCAGTAAGAACAATATAGACGTAACAACACAAATACCAACACAAATTGGTATCATAAAAACCTTATTTAAAACAAAAATAACTATACTGTGATATATATCGTTATAGTGAAATAAAACTATCTTGATATAAGATTTTCACCCAGCCCTAGCTGTTACTTTAAGAGCTGATGCACGGATCCACATACTGATCCACATTCTACTTCCTCCTCCTGTTTATGTTAACTGTCGATAGCCAATTCAAATTAATTAACCAATCATTAATACCATTGATCAGCCCTTCCAAACTTGGATGTCTTTTTTTATTTTTTATTGTTTTCCACTAATAAACAAACATTGTTATGTTGTTTTGATTGATACTGTGAAGCTGCTTTGATACAATCTGTATTGTGAAAAGCGCTATATAAATATATTTGACTTGACTTGACTTGACCAATACGGACCAGTCCGCACGGCATGTGACTCACGGGTGAATTGCAGGTTTAAACACTATAGAGTGAAAGTTTACAATTTGCACGTGTTTTTTCTTGCCAGTTTACACATTAAATGGATTTTAAAGCATTCTAGCAGTATAAGAGTCAAAAGAGTATTTAATTAGGTACTCGCATGCTGTTATCTGTATTCACAGCCCCACAAAGCGTGCACACACACACACATAGAAAGCCATGTTTCAGATTGCACGCAAACTCTGAATTGATGGCTCTTTAACTTCTCCTTGCTCTTGGATGGACACACATACAAAATGATGTTAAAATACCCGTCTCAACAAGTATTCTTGTATACACTGTGGGTTATGTCTTAAGTGAACGCAAACAGTTGAGAAAGAAATCGGATGTATTTCCTTATATTGGATCCGTGCATTTGTTCTTAAAGTGACAGCAGCACATAAACACCTGTGTCAATAATGTTAAACAACAAAACACAGCTTTAACAAAGCTGAATCTATATAAAAATATATACAGTGACCACAAGTGTTATTTTACATTTAGTTATTAAATTTTTGTACCTGAAATTAATACTACAGTTAGACCTTACTAAAGGAGCCGTATGTAAGAAATTTATTTCAATTAATCATCAAATTGGGGATACACCGCTCTACAGTAATTTGAAAGTGATTGCAGTGCCAGTTTTGGCCACAATCTTACATACGGCTCCTTTAATTTGTAACTTTGTTATATTGTATTTATCTATGCTTGTAATGATTTGTTCTTTTCTAACTCTGTGCTGGGAGATACAGTAAAGAAGCATGGCTTTAGTTTCCACTGTTATGCTAATGATACTCAGCTCTTTATTTCGCCCTAACGAAACTTACCAATTCACGAAATTAATGGAATGCATAGCTGATAGAAAAAAATGGATGACCAGTAATTTCCTACAACTTAATTCTGAAAAAATTTTTTTTTTCTAATTATTGGACAAAAAACCTTGCCCCGTAATAACCCAGAATACTGTCTAACACTGTCTTCGTCGTCGGGTTGAATCTGGGTGTGCTCTTTGATACCAATCTCTCGTTTTGAAACCTTGACTCTACATACAGCTGATACTTTTTTATTTTAAAGAGGAATGTCTGAAGAACAAATAATGTTGAAACTAAGATATGCATCTCATTTCCTTATCAATCATACCAGTCAGAGTGACACGCATATTATTTTTCCAAAGTCTGTGTAACCCAGGTTACCAATAAGTGTTGGCAGGGACAGAATAAACTTCAAGTTAAATGAAAGATTTTGACACAGCACATAGAAGTTGTAAAAGGATTTATTAATGATATAAAAGTGAAAAATATAAATATGAATATTATAAAATTGTTCAATAAGTAAGATGCAGATGGATTGTCCCATGGTGAACCATCAAACGATTTGGAATCTAAAAAAGAGCAAGAACGAATCAGACAGTTTACTCTACATCATCTTGAAGATCTTGAAGGCAACACTAAGACAATCTTACCTGAAGTAGTGGAGGCTATCTGTGGGAAACATCAAGTCAATCAGTCCCATGATTATCTTTGTCTGGTTATCACAGACCATTTTACCAAGTACGCTGTTGCTATTCCTACCCGTAACCAGAAAGCACAGACGGTTGCTAGATGCCTGTGGGATAATTTCTTTGTTCATTACGGGTTTCCTGAGAAACTGCTCAGTGATCAGGGGCAAGACTTTGAGTCCCGTACTATCCAAGAACTGTGTAAAATTGCTGGCATCCGCAAAGCGAGAACCACCCCGTACCATCCTAGAGGGAACCCGGTGGAGCGTTTTAATCGAACTCTCTTGCAGATGTTAGGCACTCTGGAAAACAAAAGCAAAGCTCATTGGAAAGATCACGTCAGACCATTGGTGCATGCATTCAACTGTACCAGGAGCGATGTAACTGGATACTCGCCATATGAGTTAATGTTTGGGAGGCAGCCTCGATTGCCAATAGACCTTGCTTTTGGACTTCATACCAACTCCCATTTACACTCTCATTCGCAATATGTGAAAGCTCTAAGGAGTCGATTAGAGGAAAGCTACAGAATTGCTTCTCACAATGCATCCAAAGTGGCCGATAAGAACGAAAGGCGCTTTGACAGAAATGTAGTTGCCTCTACACTTGAACCAGGAGATCGAGTCCTTGTGCGAAATGTCAAATTGAGAGGGAAACACAAGCTGTCAGACAGATGGGCCTCTGAAATCTATGTGGTAGTCCGGAAAGCAGGAGACATGCCAGTTTATATAGTTTGCCCAGAAGGGAAAGATGGACCAACCCACACGTTACACCGCGATCTGTTATTGCCTTGTGGACTCTTACCTGAGAATGAACTTGGAAGAAACAAATTTGAAACCTCGTCGCAAGCCTAGAACCAGATCCCACTCTGTAAATGAAGCGGTTCATCAAGAGCATCAGAGTAGTCAGTCAGGATCAGAAGATGACTCTAATTATGTTGAAAATTCAAGGTGTCGATTGGAGTTCAGTACAAAGATCATTACACCTCCTCCAGAACATCCTAAGCTTGTAGACAACTTACCTGGAATGGAGTCTCATGAGTCACGTTCTCCCGTGGTGGAGCCTGTGAATGAAACTTACCTGGGAAAAGAGACCTTACCTGACATCAGATTAAAAGGAAACACCACAGATACTCAGCCAGATGATGACATGGGAGATCACTTACCTAAAATCAATCCTGTTGAGGCTGACGCTGTTCAAGAAGGAGACACGGTTGAAGTGGAGACTTGCTGGAAGGAATGTGCTAAGGAAATCGAAGTCCCAGAGGTGTTACCACCCATTAGTGAGAATGTGTTGGAGTCTTCAGATCTATTGGACACTGTAACTGAAGGAACACAGCTCAACGACATGAGTTCATCTGTTCAAGATGTTGTGAGTGACTACCCTGAGCCAGGTGAGAACTTAGGAGCTACTGACCATAGATGTTCGAAAAGGCATTGTGGGCCTCCTAACAAGCTGCAGTATCACAACTTAGGAAATCTCTTGACCCTAGTTATTCAGTCATTATTGCAAGGGTTGAGTTCTGCATTTACCACTTCCTTGGAGGAATCCACGTCCATCAGTGATCAGTCCCTGAATATGTCTGAAGTTTTCCCCACTGTGGTGACATGTCAACCTCCAGCAGGCCCGAGGACGTGCCTGAATTTAGAGGGGGAACGTGTAACCCAGGTTACCAATAAGTGTTGGCAGGGACAGAATAAACTTCAAGTTAAATGAAAGATTTTGACACAGCACATAGAAGTTGTAAAAGGATTTATTAATGATATAAAAGTGAAAAACATAAATATGAATATTATAAAATTGTTCAATAAGTATTACCTTCTTTTGGAAGGCCTCCAATTAGATCGCGCTTTGAGTGACGTCATGTGAGCTTCCGCCATCGCGGGACTTCGGAAAGTAGTGTGTGCTAGATTTTTCTTTTCCTCCGTGAATCTGACGAGAGCAGATGGTTGTTGCTGCTCCGGGAGACTTTAAGCTCTAAATCCAGCGAAAACTGATGTGTATGTGAGATTGACGTTTTGGAACATTGTCATCTGGAATTTTCCTGTTCTCCAGATGCACATTGCATACCTGCCAACTTTTGAGTACAGCTTTGCGTGAGACTTCGGGGGGGGGGGGGGTCTGTTTTTTTTGCTATCAGTGTGATAACTTTTTCTCTCAAACTTTTTTTTTCTCTCAGATAATTTATTTTCTTGCATTTAATAAAGACACAACAATTCTAACTCCATACTAAACGTCCTCGCGCTGCGCCGCGCAAAATGAATGGGTTTCACACTCTTTTACTGTCTATGGTAGCGCAGCGCCGCGCATTCCGCGTTCTGTCTGAAAGGCGCTTTGGAGGAACTACAAACACGAGTAAAAAGTGTTTAAAAAAAACTACAAAACATGACATGCGCGACCGACGGTGAGAGATTTAGATAAAAGTTTGAGTGACTCAATTAAAAGTTTATTTAATTAAAGTTATCCGTGACCGTGTTATATTTCATCTACAGTAACAATGTCGACTTTTATAAAGATCCGTTGGGCCATTGACTTTTAAATGCATAATTAACGTTATGCATATGAGGAGAGTTCTCCACATGAAAGACCTGCGAGTTACAGATCAACGTGCTTCTGCATTTCTCTCCGATACGGTAGGAAATTAAATAAAATGTGGAGGATTTTATCTTTGACAAGATGATAGACAGGCCAGTTTACTGTGACATGAGACAGACTGTAAAAAAAATATACAGGGGGGGGATTTTAAAGAGATTTAACCTGTGCGCGTGATGGACAGGAATCCTACTCTCAGTATTACGCAAGGTCTCTCTCTCTCTGCCGTTCGCGCGCCCTACGCGGTTTGAAGCACAGTCTCTGTCTCGCATGCACGCTCGCTCTAGATTACGCCCGATTTGAATTTGCGTATAACTATTCGATCCCGAGTGGCTCAACACGTAGATCTATAGATAAACTCATCTTTCAGGCATTTGACCGACCAGGTTGACACTTCAGCGTGAGAAATCAGGGGTGTGGAGTGTGCGCGTGTGAAACCATTCAAATGCGGGTGTCTCATGGCCAATGCGTGAGAGTTGGCAGCTATGACATTGTATGCGAGTTCCTTGGCCAGGTGTTTTTTTTTTTTTGTTTTTTTTTTTGTGTTTCATTTCCAGGTGAATGCGGGAACGTTTGTCTGAGTGCGATCCATCCTCTGGTATTCGAGTGAACTGCGAGTCAATCCTGGATTGTGAACCGTCTCAACTCCTCTTTGGATGTCTTACAGTGGAGTTGGACTGGCGAGCCACCCAAGAACGAAACCTTGTTTTCCTGTGAAAAGAGAAACCGAAACTGAATTGTTCACCTTTGAATGGTAGGACAGGACTGTGCATCAGGAAGATGATTCCAGAAATGAACTGAACAGTTCACAGACTGTTTGAACTGAATTAATGAACTGATTGGGTTCATTGCAGAGAAATTTGATTTGGGGATAATTTGAAGTGAGAATAATTGTGTTTTTTGTTCTGTTTATTTTATTTCACTTGAATCTGGGTAAAGTCCTATGGTGTAGATTTACAGTCAAGTCAAGTCAAGTCACCTTTATTTATATAGCGCTTTTTACAATACAAATTGTTTCAAAGCAGCTTTACAGAGATAACAGGAAAACAATGTTGTAATAGTATTGTTAAATTCAAAATTAAATGTTAAATGTCCCCAACTAAGCAAGCCAAAAGCCAATGGCGACAAAAGCGAAGAGAGGCGAAAAAGGCAACAGTGGCAAGGAACCAAAACTCCATCAGGTGACAGAATGGAGAAAAAAAACCTTGGGAGAACCCAGGCTCTCCCTCATCAACAGTGAATGAAGAAAAGTGAATTAGAGGGTTTACTGGAAATTGATTTCACTAATTACTCTTATTAGTGATTCGTAATTCTAAGAATTTGAAGAGTTAAGAGAATTTGAACAAAGAGTTAATTCTAAAGAAGAGGAAGGGATAAAATCAATAATTCTTAATTCATTTAAGATCTCTTTGTTATATTGGTCTACATAAAATTACAATTTGTTAACTTACCTGTTGGTCTGAGTGTTCACTGCTGCTGCATCATCTCTCTCCTCGAGCGCATCTAAATCTTCTGAGCCACTGGTCTATTAGTGAGTTTGAGGTAGTGAACTTGTCATTGGGTGTGGGTTCAGGTTACATCTGCATGCCTGTAACTCTAGTAGTATTAAAAATACCTCAATATCTCTGGGTGTTAACACACTGTTATGTTGGTAAGTTAATTTTGAAGGCTATTAATTTTGGCCTAAATGTTCAATAGCTCCATGTTGGGGAGAACTTCAACTTTTGCCCTGAACAGCGTAGAGATCCCTGCCCATCATCAGGATCATATCTTCCCTGGCACACAATAAGGTCAATCATCAATGTTGACATAAGAATGTTTGTAATGACAAACACGAGTAAACACGATAAGGCATAAAGGAATCCCCAAGGTCAAAAGATTCCTCATGATATCTACTATTCTAATATAAGTAGTGGTGTAAATCGGACAGTTCATCGCGATACGATATCGATTCTCTCAGCCAGCGATACGGTATTTGTCGATACCTCAAAAAATTCTGCGATACGATTCGATCGATTAATCGATATTAACTCACAAACGCAACCAAAATATTGAACCTGTACGTTTAATTAAACTCTTTGAAAATTGCACACCCTCTCCCAATTGAGACATTTACAACAGAAGAGGTCATTTGCAAGGACTTTTATTAATAAAAGTAATATCAAACTGCAGCTGGGATGTTTTGAGTAGTAATAATAATAATAATAATAATAATGATAAAATACAGGTAAAGTACAAAATGAAAGTTAATTGAAAGGTAACTGTTTTTTACATATTAAAACTTAGTTTTTTAGCAGAGCAGATACATTCACATTTCATGTTTCCGAGTTAAACAAAACCAAGTAATTGCTAAACGCAGGCGCAGCGCGCAATGTTGTTTATTTGATTTTTCAGCCTTTTAAGAGGACCAGATCTGAGGTGTTTGAGGGAACAAACCCTGTCAGCAGAACATGACAAAACAGTCACTTCAAATCTGCCGATCGTCTTGAGTGACCATCATCACCCACTGTTGTTAACTTTGACCTCAATACCAAAACTACGTCTGGGAAATAATTGGGCACAAAATGTTGTTTTGATTTAAAATATTTTATCTCACTCACTTGAAATAAACGTGAGGCTTCCGTGAAGAAAAGTTGCAGCAAGACTGGCTTTGAGCCAAAGACCAACGAACACGTTCAAACAAGACTATGAGTGACAATTTAGGGATAATCATGTATATTCATTATACACTTACTACACTGATTTTTTCCCCACATAATTACAGGGGCATATTGAATTGAGATTAATGTTTTGAATCTTACCTGTTTATATATTCATTTTGTACAGCGTACACAACAATCGTTCAGACAATATTATCAAACTCTGTAAACAATAAATCAACTCCAATTTCATTTTCAACACAATCAGAAACGGAGACGCAAGACGGCAAGTTGTATTTGAATGAAACGAGAGTGCGTCTGTTGTCATGCATGGATGTGTGTTGTGTTATTATGTGTTGCTATTGACGACGGTCATAATAAGGAAGGAAATGCCACAATAGAATCTTGCTTCAAAAAGTGCATAGAGTTGCTTGTTTTATTTGTTGTTTGTTGATTTTCAAATATAACACTTGTTGAAATGTTTTCAGTGTGAGCATCAACTCGTTTTAACAAAACCGTGATAATATTGATAATCACGATAATTTTGGTCACTATAATCGTGATAAAAATGTATGACAAATAGGGGCGTGGTTAACTGATTGACAGCTTGATTGACAGCTGATAACGGGCTGAAATGTGACGTCTCGACCACGATCTGACACACACATCAGACCACCTCTGTGTCCTTTCTGGACATTTGGATTGAAATATTTCCAAGATGGCACCGCCCATACCCCCATAAACGGCCTCAAAACCGTTCTTCAGAAAGTCTATGGGTGACGTCACAGACGCTTTGTCCATATTTTTTACAGTCTATGTATTTTACGTGTGGAATCGATGCATCGAACCGTTAGACGTTATATCGATGCATCAATCCATATCGATGTATCGTTACACCCCTAAATATATAACACAAGGGCTTTCACAGTTGATATTCTTAACCCTGGTTCATTAAACCCTGGGTAAAGAGGATCCTGGGTAATCTTGCCTCACGCTCCACATACTGCCAGCTGTACCATCTAGTTTATCCTTGAATGGACTTTTCAGATTACAAAGGTAAGAATGAAACGTCTGTCGCATTTTCTTCCACCAATCGACATCTCCCCATGAACTGTTGAAACGCAGCCTATTGATTGGATAACGCGTGCCATTTCTGACGGTCCAAACCACATTAATATCTAGCCATAAAATCCTAACATCTGTTTCACACAGTTCAAGTCAATTTGGTTGAAGTATTGGGTTTACATGAGGTATCGCTAAATCTCATTATAATCGTACATGAAAACATGCAAGTAATTTAAGAAATGCTTTTAGAAGTAAATATAGCCTATCAGTGACTAACACAGAGATCATGCCATGATAGCTGCATTTTTAAGCCTGAAAACACCGTTTGAACGTCTGCACACTCCCACTGCATACTTCAATGTCCACAATGGTTAATGATTAATTGTACCAAAAAAAATTGTATTAAGCAAATAAATCTCATTAGTCAGTGTTGCCCTTTTTCAACAGGATTGATGGACAAGATGAACTATAAAGCGACTTACAAACATCACAAGCAAGAGAGCCAACAATATTCATAAGCTAGAAGACACAGATCAGAAAACTTAAAAACTTAAATTAAATATTAGTCATAAAGTGGTAAACCAGATTGGGTTTAAAACACTGATCATGCTGTGGTTAAGATTATACATGAGAATCACATTAAGACTTACAGCAACTCCTTGGATGATGCAATCTTAGCATTGTTGGATATTGTTTACTCGCATCTTGAAGGTTCCTGAAAATCCTATTTGCTGACTTTTCCTCAGCTTTTAATAATATATTGCCATCTGTATTAGTTTATTAAGATTATCCACAGAGTTTAACATAGATGGAGGACTGATCCTGTGGTTGCAGGACTGGTTAAGAAGTAGTGTGTGTGTGTGTGTGTGTGTGTGTGTGTGGATCACTGTCGGAGAAACACACTACTAATGTTGGATCCCCACAAGCCTGTCGTCACAATTTGTATGTATTTGATAAAATGCGGCTCCTGCATAAATATGCGGACTTTGGCTGATTATGCATTAAATCACGCGATCGCATAATTTTTTCTGGAGGGACTGAAAAATTATAATGAATATGTAATATGGTGCATATATTTGCCAAAATTCTCCTCTCCAGAGTTAATATTTCTAGATAAATAACGAGTTTATGGTCACATATGGTTTTTCTGAGGTAAATGACATGACATTGTTTACATGCTGTTTACTGACGTCTTTCACGGTTGATATGATGATCATCCCGGGGATCTCAGCATGAGAGAGAGAGAGGGTGATGATGAGGGGAAGATGAAGATTAGGATGATTCTGAGGTCTCGAATGGAGCACACAGAGTTCAAGTGTTCATTTCCTTTGTTCTCTCAGAGAGTCGTCCTCTCTTCCAGTTCCTCCAGTCTTACACTAACACTCTTCAGATGCGCACTGTCCAGCATGAGGCTTTGAACTGCTTGAAATATGATTGAAATCACTTCAAAAAAGGAAAATACAGTAAAGTGCAACGTGCTGTCATACTGGCTACATAAAATTATAATGAGATGCAGTGTTTCCTCTAGGATTTTTTCCAGCCGTGGTGGCAGGCCCATTTCGCCAGGGGGAGGGGGCGTGGCCCATGAGTGATATTCCCATTGGCCACGCCCCCTTAGCACAGGTGTTTAAACCTCCCCTAAGCATTATAGCATTATAACATGAAAGGTTTGAATAAGAGCGGCAAAGCGATTATGCGCATCTCGTGCGCAGAATGATGCACTTGAAGCAACGCGAAGTCACAGCGCGCAGCGCTTCGCATTGAAAAGTTCAAAGCACAAAGCGAAGAGATTATATCTATCTATGCTTAATGTATTATATCTATGCAACAGTTTATTGAGCCTTTTCTTTTAACAGTTTTAAATTTCAGTAACAGTGCGCATGAAGAACAATTCTAGCACTCTACTCCAGTGCTGTAATCTAATAGACACCCGGGAGAAAGGAATATGATTTAGAAAGCACTATAAACTCCAGCAAGATAAAGTCATTTTATGCAAACAATAGACCTTTATCTACAAATAAAGTATAATAATGGGAACATTGATCTTGAAGAGAGTGTCGTCGCGTTACTGTGGTAACCGAACCGAACGCGCTGTTTGAATGCGGAATGGAGAATGACTGAGGAGATAGTTTCCATTAACTTTAATTTAACGACTTAAATATTAATTTTTACCTCACATTATGCTATTGAATGACTTTAGAAGTCTTGGAATATAGTGCGAAAACTTTATGGTGCTTTACAATGTTTTGTATGCCTTTAGCTTAACAATAACACAATAGTATAGTATGCACAATATCGGACCTCACTGAGAAGCTGCAGCCGTGGCGGGATGATTTTAGGTGTGGCGGCCCGCCACGGCGGAATGAATGTAGCGGAAACACTGAGATGTAGTATACTTGTGTGCTTAGGACATGGGTTTTAATGGTGAGACTTTTGTTTTTGTAATCAGGCTCTCAAAAAGTATATTAAAATTTGGATTTAGATTTCTCAGCCAATATATTGATTATCGGCTTTCAAATATAAAGAATTATCGATATCGGCCAAATGTTCATATCGGTGCATCCCTAGTAAATGATTCTAACTAGGGGAAGGGTGACATTGAGTACTATTATTAACTTAATTGTCTACACAGAATGGAGCCTAAACTACAGTATAACCCTAAACTACAGTATAACCGTAAACTACAGTATAACCGTAAACTACAGTATAACCCTAAACTACAGTGTAACCCTAAACTACAGTGTAACCGTAAACTACAGTATAACCCTAAAACTACAGTATAACCCTAAACTATAGTATAACCCTAAACTACAGTATAACCGTAAACTACAGTATAACCCTAAACTACAGTATAACCCTAAACTACAGTATAACCCTAAACTATAGTATAACCCTAAACTATAGTGTAACCCTAAACTACAGTATAACCCTAAACTACAGTATAACCGTAATCTACAGTATAACCCTAAACTACAGTATAACCCTAAACTACAGTGTAACTCTAAACTACAGTGTAACCCTAAACTACAGTGTAACCCTAAACTATAGTGTAACCCTAAACTACAGTATAACCCTAAACTACAGTATAACCCTAAACTACAGTATAACCCTAAACTACAGTGTAACCCTAAACTACAGTATAACCCTAAACTACAGTATAACCCTAAACTACAGTATAACTCTAAACTACAGTATAACCCTAAACTACAGTATAACCCTAAACTACAGTATAACCCTAAACTACAATGTAACCCTAAACTACAGTGTAACCCTAAACTACAGTATAACCCTAAACTACAGTATAACCCTAAACTACAGTGTAACCCTAAACTACAGTGTAACCTTAAACTACAGTATAACCCTAAACTACAGTAACCGTAAACTACAGTATAACCCTAAACTACAGTATAACCCTAAACTACAGTATAACCCTAAACTATAGTATAACCCTAAACTACAGTATAACCCTAAACTACAGTATAACCGTAAACTACAGTATAACCCTAAACTACAGTATAACCCTAAACTACAGTATAACCCTAAACTACAGTATAACCCTAAACTACAGTGTAACCCTAAACTACAGTATAACCCTAAACTACAGTATAACCCTAAACTACAGTGTAACCCTAAACTACAGTGTAACCCTAAACTACAGTGTAACCCTAAACTACAGTATAACCCTAAACTACAGTATAACCCTAAACTATAGTATAACCCTAAACTATAGTATAACCCTAAACTACAGTATAACCGTAAACTACAGTATAACCCTAAACTACAGTATAACTCTAAACTACAGTATAACCGTAAACTACAGTATAACTCTAAACTACAGTATAACCCTAAACTACAGTATAACCCTAAACTACAGTATAACCCTAAACTACAGTATAACCCTAAACTACAGTATAACCCTAAACTACAGTATAACCTGATGATGAGCAACTAGTCTAATAGTTACAATAATACTTCAGCTTTAAATCAAAATCATATGTATAAGAGCATCTCCAGTCTGACCTTTACTGAGACAAAAACACAAATCAAAAGAAGAGAAATCAATAAAACGACATTGGACTGCCTGACAACTCTTTTTATTGAATTATTTATTTGTAACGTTATGGCATCTTTATTTGTTTAATTTGGTACTGATCCCATGATTATTACGTGTTTCCAGATTGTAGAAATGTGCCTCACAATCATTGCAATGTTGCAAGACATGTGTATGATTTGTCTGGCTACATTCAATAGAAACGTTTAAAGCAAGAAGGAAATAGATTATCTAAAGATTAAAAGATGGTGATGCCAAATAAATGTCTGTCAGAATGTTTTAGTTTACGTGAGAAAACATAGAGCTACGTTTACAAGTAAAAGCAATAATCAGGACGTGAATATTTCATGCCAACAAGAATTTAAAAGCTTTAAAACTTCAGGAGTTTCACATTTCACTCAAAGGATGAATATGGTCTTTATTTGAGGTTCTGAAATGCTCCCGTCCTGATGCCAAGATCTTTTTCAAGTCTTCGTCGTCATTAGGAACCTGGGTGTGCTCTTTGATACTAGCAATCTTTCATTTGAAAGTCACATGTCTAATATCTGTAAAACCGCATTTTCCATCTTTAAAGGTCCCGTTCTATGCCCCTTTTCACAAGATGTAAAATGAGTCTCTGATGTCCCCAGAGTGTGTCTGTGAAGTTTCAGCTCAAAATACCCAACAGATCATTTTTTACAGCATGTTTAAATTGTCTTTTTTGAGGACTCTGAAAAACGCGCTGTTTTAGTGTGTGCCCTTTAAATGCAAATAAGCTCCTGCTGCACGACACAGGGGGCGGAGCTTCAAGAGCTCGCGCTCAGACTCTTAGGACAATTTCATCTCATGGAATAATGATAACATCAGCAACTCTCAGTAACGGTGTTCATTTCGAGTCGGACAATAATGCCTACAGAGTCAGAGGGCTGTATAGAGATGGAACAGGTATAGTTTAGTAGTTTAATTACGGTTATTATAACGTATTTGTCATCTGCCTGTATGTATCCATTATTTATTAATAGCCTACAAGTCTGCTGTGTCAGACCAGGTCCAAATGATGATCAAACATATACTGATGAGTTTAATAAAGTTTATTGTACATCACACAAAAGATGAAGCGTCAGTTTTACTTCAGAAAATCACCGTAAGACCTGAGTAAACACAGTAAGTTATAAGAAGTGCGCGAGTTGAGGGAGTTGAGGGAGCATTCCCGTGGGCGGAGGTTAGTCAGAGAGCTGTTCTACTGACGTCATTAAAAACGGAAGTAGAGCGATGTAGTCCAAACGAGCCGTTCACTGTAGGCGACTTATGTTAAATAAAATATCTCGCTTGGCATTGAACTTTGAGCTTTATAATTTTACAGATATTATTTATACTCTAACAACAACATTACACACTAACTTAAGTTTGAAACATGGGATCACGAAGAACGGGACCTTTAAGGTGCCCTAGAATTTGAAATTGACTTTATCTTGGCATAGTTAAATAACAAGAGTTCAGTACATGGACATGACATACAGTGAGTCGGAAACACCATGGTTCTCCTTCATGTTTTTACCATGTTAAAAATAAAATTGTGACTGCTGACATTATGAGTTAACGTGTAAAATTAAATTGCTATATGCTAGTTAACGTTTAGGTGGAAGTTCTAGCATTGACGTGACAGTTAAGTTCTTACTGAAAATAAACGTACCACTCAGAAGCGTCCTTTTCCAATCTTAAAACAACTGGTTGTTCCTCAAAATGGCCGTCTACATCTGAAACAGGCTAAAAAATGTACGGTTGAACGCCTGATCTCTCCAGTGTCACGCTGGACCTGTCTGCTGTCACTCTGAGCGACTGTAATGAGCCCGCAGTGAAACAGCCAATCAGAGCAGAGCTCCTCATTAATATTCATGACCCTTCCAAATAAGGTAAAAACAGACCATTTCATTCTAGGGACAATTTCTAGAGTTGAAAATGGACATTAAATGCCCTTAAATAAGGCACATACCCTCTATGTAGATATCAGAGACAAAATTAAAATATTGTTTCAACACATTCTAGGGGACCTTTAAAAATATATCTAAATTACGTCATATGCTCACATTGACAAATGCGGAACAATTAGTTCATGCGTTCATGACATCAAGGCTAGATTATTGTAATGCTCTACTGGGTGGTTGCCCTGCACGCTTAATAAACAAACTACAGCTAGTTCAAAAAGCAGCAGCTCGAGTTCTTACCAGAACCAGGAAGTATGACCATATTAGCCCGGTTCTGTCAACACTGCATTGGCTGCCTATTAAACATTGAATACATTTAAAAATATTGTTGATTACTTACAAAGCACTAAATGGTTTAGCTCCGCAGTACTTGAGCGAGCTCTTAACGCATTATAGTCCTTCACGTCTATTGCGATCTTAAAACTCTGGAACAGTCTTCCTACCATTATCCAGGAAGCAGACACACTCTGTCACTTTTATGATTTATTTTCACACAAAATCTATTGCTCCAACAATGTTCAATACAAACATATATATTTTTTCTGCGATTTTCTTTCTAAGAAATATGATTGACGGCATACAAACAAAAATCTACTTTTCTACAATGGAAAATTGTATTTCAAAAAAAATAAAAATAAAATAAAATAAGAACAAATAAACCAATTTCAATCAACAGCACAAATAGATGATAGATGCAATAGAATAAAGAGAGATTTCAGGTGAGTATACAGTATATTCAGGTAAGAAATCATCAAAGTAATCAAATGTAAAATAACACTGGATAGTCTTCATTGTAGAAATGAAATACAAATTAATGCATACAATTAGTTACAAAAGTTATTCAGTCAAAAGCAGTGTTGTTTGTTATTGATTACCACGACAGACATCAGCATGAATATTAGTCTGCTGTCTCTTTAAGAGTTTATGCACAGATCCAATATACTGATACACAACATGTGTTATCCTCAACTACTTACACTCCACAACTGACTGTGTTTAACTCAATACTCGTGCATTTTGACATAATGTTGTGTGTATTTGACATAAAGTTGTGTGTATTTGACATAATGTTGTGTGTATTTGACATAATGTTGTGTGTATTTGACCGTTCAAGCGCAGTAAGCCACTCGCTTTGGTACTTGCGATCTGTTGTGTTGAGATATTTCAATTACTTTTGTTTGATTTGTTCATCGCAAACAACTTAAAGATTTGCAATGGAAGTTGAATCATTTCCATTACAACTGTATGAGTGTCTCAAGCCTACAAACCTATACTGAGGTAAAAATACAAATCAAAAAGAAGAGAGACTAGTAAAACTACATTTCAGGAACTCAAAAACTACATTTCAGGAACTCAAACGAGTTGTTGTTTTTTTCTGGTAAAACCCTGTTCATTTAATTGTCTATGTGGCATCTCATTGTGTGTTTGTGTGTGTTTGTTAATCTGGTACTAAATCTTGAAGTGTTTCCATTGACGTTTGTCTGGGAATGTTTTGAGAACCACAATGCAATGCTGCAAGACAATGAGTATTTGTATTTGTATGACTTGTCTGGCTACCTTCCACAGAAACTTTTCAAATGATAAGGAAGAGGGAAACACGATTATTTAAAGATGATGATTGCCTTATTTATAGAACACAACACTGTGTGAACTAACACTGAGCTATGTTTTAAATGTGAAAACAATTCACATTCAGCAAAAGCTCAGGAAAACAATATGTTTATTTGTCAAATTTATGCTTGAATTTAGTGCATCTAAAATAGGAACCTGTTTGCTGTTGTTTATACGTTCTACTTAAGGCTTTATTTTCACAAATATTAATTATTTTATGTGACATTCACCCATAATAACTGAAAGGAAAGACAATGATCATCAGCTGGCAAAAAAATATTGACTCCTGAATAAATATTTATGGATAACTGAACACTTGTTAAACTACTTCCCAGTCCACAGACTCAATTAGGCTGATATCACACATATAGAGACATACTTTCTGCAAAGCTGATATGTATTGTGAAAAGCGTAATAAAGATAAATGTAAACGTGAACAGCATGGTGTAAGAATATGAAGCAGTTTCACCACATCTGAAATTTTTTTTGCTATTATGAATCATAATTATGACATAAAGAGTTGAAATTATGACATACTACTTAAAAAGTCAAAATTATGACTTATGTCAATTTAAATAGAGATGCACCGATATGAACATTTTGGCCGACACCAATAACCGATAATTCTTTATATTTGAAAGCCGGTAACCGATAATTCTTTATATTTGAAAGCCGGTAGCCGATAATTCTGTATATTTGAAAGCCGGTAGCCGATAATTCTTTATATTTGAAAGCCGGTAGCCGATAATTCTTTATATTTGAAAGCCAGTAGCCGATAATTCTTTATATTTGAAAGCCGGTAGCCGATAATTCTTTATATTTGAAAGCCAGTAGCCGATAATTCTTTATATTTGAAAGCCGATAACCGATAATTCTGTATATTTGAAAGCCGGTAGCCGATAATTCTTTATATTTGAAAGCCAGTAGCCGATAATTCTTTATATTTGAAAGCCGGTAACCGATAATACTTTATATTTGAAAGCCGGTAACCGATAATTCTTTACATTTGAAAGCTGATAACCGATATATTGGGCGATAAATCTAAATCCAATTATAGTTTTATATAATTCTTGAGTGCCTGATTACAAAAAAAGTACTATGGCCCAAACACACAATTATAATGTTCTCATGATAATTTTATGTAGTCTATATGACAGACAACTGTTGCACGACTTTACTGTATTTTATTTTGTGATTCCAATCATATTTCAAGCGATTCAAAACCATCATGTTGAACAGTGCGCATCTGAAGAGTCTCAGCTGAAGGAAACAATACATTATTTAATTGGCTTTAATATATCAGCCAAATGTTCATATCGGGCCGATAACGATAATAGGGGTGGCACGGTACATGAAAAAACATCCGAACCGTTCGGTTCGCTTGTCTCGGTTCGGTGCGTGTGTGCGTCGCACGGTTCGTTCGTCGCATGCGCAATGTAACCTCGTGCCCGTGACCTCAGACAGTGCGTTTACTTTTCGCGCGAAATAAGAGATGTGTGGACATACATATGAGGCTTGTTCGACTTGAACCGGCGCTGCACAGACCGGTCGATGAATAACATCAAAGTACCGCGAGAGCAACGGCTCCGTATGCTTTTCAGTCTCTATCGCAGTACTTCGATGTCATAAACTGATCGGTCTGTGCAGCGCTGCAGGTCTCGTCACGTATAGAAATGGCAAGTGGGAGAGATAAGGAAGGCTAACAGGAGTTGGAGGATGCACCAGCGTTGTATAACGGTATAAGTCGGTGTGTGGGAACATTTTGGATTTCATCTTACCTATGATATTTAAATATACAGTGACACTAAGTTTAGATGAGAACTCCAGTCACATGTTTCCAAACTGCACTTTAATTTCACGTGCAAAAAATGTATCCTCACTCTCAGGGAATAGAAGCATTGTTGATATACTGTTTTTGAGTTTGAACTTATGTTTCACTTTATGATTATGGCCTTTGCTATATTGTTATAGCCTCATTATCTATAGGCAATTATTTGTAACGTATTTTGACTTATTTAAAAGATAGTGCTTTAAGAGTTCCTCTCTTTTTCTTTTAAAAGATAAACATTTTACGCTAACGTTACACTGAATTTGACAGTTTGATAAATGCAAGTTAATTCATTCTTTGTGTGTCAAATAAACAAAAGCATTTCATCAATGTCTTCTCTTTTGCTGTATAAAAATGTCACCGGCTTTCCTCAGAGATGGTCTCTCAATGTGCTTAAAGTCAAGTCAAATTCAGTTTGTGCATGATTACATGATTTAATTTTTTTTTTTAAATACTGTATCCTGAATTGTGGATAATTAAGCTATAGCCCATATTGTATGCTGAAGTACATTTCTGGAGTGTTAAAGATTAAAAGAAAAAATAACAACAAGAACCGTACAGAACCGAAAATCGTGACCCTAAAACCGTGAAACGAACCGAACCGTGGGTTTTGTAAACCGTGCCACCCCTAAACGATAACATTAAAAATGAACATCGGCACACTGATATGGTAGCAGATGTATTGTGCATCCCTATTGGCTGTGAGGCTATTTTTAGTTATTTATGAACAATAGGCCTATACATGCAGAATTACGTACAATATAACAAAATAACAACCAACAATGTTCAATCAAGCACGTCATCATCACACTTATAGGCTACAAAACAGAATTAGCTTGAAAACGCTGCATCAGGATGAGGAAGTCAAGTCAAGAAAAGGAAAAAACATACTATTTTTATGAAGAATGAGAAAGTGTAGCATTTTCTGATATGAATGTGATCAAATGTAAATTCAGAACAAGACTGACAGATGAACATTTGTATGATTTCATAAGTGCGTGAATACCAGCATATCCTCTCTTGTGGAAACAATGCAGTCAGTCAGCTCATTAAATCATATTTGTGTCCTTACATGAACCGTTGTAATTTCTCATACGCTCTTGTTCGTGTAGAAGACCAGCGTTTGAAATATTACTGTGGTTTGTTTTCCAGTTTAATTTAGTTTTAAATTAGTTTGTTTTCCAGTTGAATTAATGCATACAAATGAACCAGTATATAGTTTCTCTGAAATGAGTAGCTATACAAAAACTCTAATTTCAGGTAGTATTTTTGTTTATTATTTCATTATTTAAGATATGTAAATATTATATAATACGAGTAGCTTTCAGCCACTTTCATTTTTAAAAAGTAGCTCTCACATGAAATAATGTTGGAGACGCCTGAATTAGGGCATTTAAGAAGCTTTTATAAACGTGCCTTATAAACAAACATTACTGGTGTGCATCTTAAAATATGACAGTATTTGAGATCTACTTTCAGTTAAAACCACTCAAACAATGCATTTTAATCTGAGACTAGACTTAAATCTTGTCTGGGATAAAGTCTAATTTATCATAATTGACATCGAAAGTCAAAATTATGAATTACCAAATACACAATTGATATTAAAAGTAGAAATTCTGACATACTACATACAATTTCGAAATTATGACATTTTATTTTTAAATAATTATAAAATAAAAAGTAATTATTTTTACTTTTATCTCATAATTAAGTTTTTCAAAATCTCAATTATGATTTGTCATAATTTCAACTTTTTATATGAATAAGTAATTCATAAATTGTAATAATTTTCTATTTAGTAATTCTTAATCGGTATGTGATAGTTTCGATGTATCGATTTAGTATGCCATAATTATGACTTAAGCATTTTTTTTTACAAAAGCATGATTTTTTTTTTTTCTTATGTGGAAATTAGTTTAAAAGCTCGATTTTTAAGGACACACTTCGGACACCTAGAAACTCGTTACGCGTTTCTCTCTTCATCGGAACTTCAACCGCAGTATAAAACATTATTTGCGTGCATAAGATGCATTAGAAGGCTCAAGTCTTACTTTAAAGTTGTTGACGATGATGATGTTGACTTTGCGGTTGATCATTGTAATCCGATTTTCGATGGGGAAATAAATGCGCGCGAACTGCACCGTTTGTTGCGGAAAACGAACGATCACGTGACTCGAGCGCCCTCTGTTGATCAACAGCACAGGATAAAGCTTTAAAGTTCCCCTGTAGTCAATTATTTTATCCATTAAAACTCATTTTTGATTACCAAAATGACAGAATAAGCGTTTTTTCCTTGAAAAAAATGTATGCCTTAAAATAGCTGGCATGTAACTCAACACCCTTGCCTAGTTCATATACAATGTTCTATGAATATGCAAATTAGCCCCACCTTTAACTTTGTGCATGCATTTCCATATATATTTTACACAAATTGTACAAATTAAATAATAATAATAATAACCACAATAATATAGATCAAATTTATAGTCATATAATAAAAAAACTAACTAAATAAAAAGCTTCAAATGATCGAGGTCACTCCAACTCATGCGTAAATACAGCCAACGCCCCATGGTAAGAAAGAATCATACATGCTTTAAAAAAGTTATGTTGAGTGAGAAACAATTTTCTACATACTGTGACTTTATTTTAAATACTATCCGTGTGTTTATTTAATAAATGATTTAATATTTTAAGTTAAGATTCGCTACGTGGCCGGAGAGCAGAGTGATCAGACCAATCAGCGGCGTCGCTGAGCACCACGTGATGTAATCAGGAAGTGACCGCGTCATTCGCGAGTGGCCGTTCCCATTCTAGTGTCCGGTGAGCGTTCATTGTCAAAGCCCGCTTATAACATCCAAACATTAAAAAAAACGGGATTTCTTTCGTTTTGAGAAGCTGTCAATCATAGAGCTCTCGTCTTCAGGTAAGCTCGTGGTTTTACCGCTCGTTTCCCTGACAACAGAGGACACACTCACTCGAGACCGAGCCTGTCTGAGATAATCGACAAAAGTGTACAGAAAAACATCAATACATGAACACATTCGCACACAAACCAAGACTTAAACGCGTGTAATGCGTTTCCACTGAACACCATCGACTCTTTTCAGCGTCTGAGTGACAAACCGTGATGTTTTCTTCAAACCGGCCGGTTAGCATCACAGCTAATGCTACATAACAGTCGGGTGTTGCTGACTGTGCATGTGTTAATCTGTGTACACATCTAACGTTACTGTAGCTCACATGATCATCTGCATTTCATCTAATGAACACACACTCTTGCAGTGCAGTCATTATTTCAGTACAATATTAGACAAGTGTTTGCTTTAATACTGTAGTACAGTACTGGTACTGGTAAAAAGTTTTCTAAACATGACTATTTTTAATGTTGAAGAGTCT